>JBCJKH010036269.1:0-30655 GCA_039877255.1 Loriculus beryllinus
CCTGCTTATGGCAGGGGGGTTGGAACTAGATGATCTTAAGGTCCTTTCCAACTCTAACTATTCTATGATTCTATGAACAATTGCCTAAAGAAAAAACAGCCTAGCCTCCACAGGCGGTGGGAATTCCCATACTTCCACATCAATAATGTACATGTTGTTAGAGCTCTGACAGAGAAAAATGCTGGGCACATACATACATGCCAGCAATAAGAAGAGACATTTCAGAGCATACCCTTCCTTTTCATTCTACAGTCACCAATGATCCAACTACCTCTTTTCCGTAATCTGTGACTTGTCCTGCTTATCATCTCACCCCAACACCATACACTACACATCCCACTTCTCAATGGGGCTCCATCTAAATCCATCCACTCATGCTTTCAGCATGCTCTGACATTTGGCAGCCTCCTACTCCAGCAAGAGCTCTCTGAGGAAGAGCAGCCCATAGAACAAGAATTACCTGCCCACTGCTGCAAAGAGGGTGGGGACAAAGGGAAAAATGCTGGGAAACATCAGAAAAAGGGGAAGAAGGCTAGGGTGCTGAGGAGTTACAAGACAAGCAAAGAGGAGTAACAACAATGCTCCGAAGCAACGGTCAAATACACAGCTTATGGTTGCTCTTTACAGCACGGCACAGGTCAGCAAGTCAGTCAGCAGTAGTCAGCTACCACAGGACATTATACCCATGACCTCTCTGACGATCAAATATCAGCAACAGGTGGGAATCAGCCTGTTCCAAATTACCACTGTAAGCACCTGATTGTGCCAGCTTTTAGTAGCATGAACTTTGTGTCTTATGAAAAATTCAAAAAGATGATACTCTGGATACTCAGAGAGATATAAACCCCTCCGATTAATAACCCAGTTCTGTCACGAATCAGAATCTAACACAGCAGCAGGTCACATAAACAGCCACGAATCCCAGTGAAAATTAAAGAGCACTATAGCACCCCCCCGAGAGAAGCCCACAGAAGAACTTAACTCACCTCCTGACCAGACTTTGCAGA
The DNA here is from genome assembly GCA_039877255.1 of Loriculus beryllinus. Lineage (NCBI taxonomy): Eukaryota > Metazoa > Chordata > Aves > Psittaciformes > Psittacidae > Loriculus > Loriculus beryllinus. The sequence continues at coordinate 1,008 of JBCJKH010036269.1, forward strand.
GTTTTCTGAATGGAGAGATTCAATTTCCCCTTCAATCATTGCAGCTTCTAGGCACTCATGCAGATCTTTAAAGCCATTAACCTGGAGTGGATACTGGCCAAACATCTCTGTGTTCTCAAACTTCTTACCTTCACATAAGAAATTAAAACAGTTGAGATTTTAGGAACAAAACTCTACCTTTAAAAAAAGCCCAACAATCCTAGGTCATCTTGCCTAGTCTACTGAACAGTACTCACATTTTGTTATTGAGCAATTCAATTGTATGTATGAAAACAAGTTACTAGAGAAAGCCACTTGAGTCTAATATAGAAAATTACTGTATTTTCTTCTTCACCCCATTTTTTTTATATTATCTTTGCATCTCCTGGTAATAAGCAAAATTCAAAATGACTTGGCACCACAAATATATGGGAAATTTTACACATATAAATCAAAGTCCTCCTCCTGCAAATAGTAGCTCAATAATATAACTCTAAATTGCATCAGCAAAGTTAAGTGGAATTGCTGGTATGAAACAGCCCTTTGTATAAGTACTTTTTGCAAAAATAAAGCACAAAAGAGAACACTCACGATTTCTGTCCTGAAAACAAGGTCGTAATTTGGTAACAGTGTATAAAGATGCAAGTTCAAACATGAGGAGAAATGGGGGTGACAAGCTTTCAATCTACAACTTAAATTTATTTCATCCTAAAGTCAGTAACAAGTCTTCTTACATCAGCTAGTTTCTTTCCATTGGTTTGGATTTTACATTAAGATGAGAACACAAGGGATGAAAGGAGCCCAATGCAAAGAAGCAGGAATGCTAGCTAGTAGCAAGAAGTTTGCAGAATGTTTCAGTCCAAAAACAAATCATTAGATACACTGTTCCAGGTAGAGCAACAACCTGTAATTCATTTTAAAGATTATAGCTGCTTCATTCAAATGCATCTCAGGAGTCATTCACTCTCAGGATGGAGGCCAGAATTGCCAACATCAGAATATTTTCACAACTTCTGTCTTCCTGTAAACATAGAACACTGCAATTCTGCAGATCTACTAATTATATGCAGATAAGATAAAGGGAACCTTGTACAGCCTCCTCCTCTTCAGTACTCTGACACTGCCCTTGCACAGGTTTCCACTGACTTGTTTTCAACGGACTGTATTTTTAAGAGGGTGACTTACCCACACAAGCAATTGCGCAGAAGAAAATGCAATAACTAAAATGCTAAATTGCATTAAATGAAGCAGAAATATTGTGAGAGACTAGCTCAACAAAATACAGTAACTTGTCTTCCGCATACCATTAGTAAGTAGCAGAAGGTGCCCTGGTGATAATTTCTTGCAAGCATTTTCTGTCAGCATCTCACCCTAACTTCTGCACTTAAATATGCTCAGCTCCTGAAGGTTATTTTTAAATAAATAAATAAATAAATAAATAAATAAATAAATAAATAAATAAATAAATAAATCTTCCTGGACCACTGCAGCTCAGTTTAACTTCAGCCTCATATTCTCATGACAGTCTGTTACAAACCTTTGCTCACAGACTGAACATGTAGTCTCCAAGTATACTTCTGCAAAAGTAGCTAAAACGCTACAAACTTAGACAAGCACTAAGCAGACATGAGCACAGAAGTCCGAGTAAGCTCAGATGCATACCTTCAAGTACACCTACTGCTAGAAATCGTCCATAAAACAACTCCACCATTGGGTTCTTTGATTTCTCTCCATCCCTGAAAACAGAAAACATGTAAGTGCAAGAAATCAAACACAATGCTCTGACTTTCACAAAAATATGAGCAGAACATTCTGAATTCATTATGAAAATGCTGTTCTACTCAGATACTCTTAATTTAGTTTTGCACTTTCCTCTAATGACAATAATAATGAATCACATTTGCAGTAAGTTTCAGAAGCACTAAATTCTAGGAAAAATTATGTAAATCAGATTCAACTCCTGAGTGGTTAAATTGTACAACATCTGTGTAAAAATGATTTCCTGTGACACTCTGGAAACAATGATATACTCAAAAAGACAGTGTACAGATATACAAACAATGAGTATTTTTACCTCTGAGAAGAGAAACAAGAGCAAGGTTTGAAGTACATAAGCTACAGGATTGAAAAGAAAAGCTGCTTTCAAATAAAACCAAACAAACAAAAAACACAGAAAAAAGCCTAACTGGTTATGTACAAAACACATCTCTACTTCTTATGGACTTTGGACATCATTGAGCAAGGTTTCTAACATGAAGCAAGATGATGAAAATGGACAATTCAAGACAAAAGAAAGGTATATTGAACTAGAAAATGCTACAGCATTGGATCTTTTCCTGCCATATAACAAGATACGGATTTTTGGTTGCTCAGTTTTCTTTTTTGCTGAGATCAAAACGTTCGACATACAAATAAAACAAACCCAAAACCTTACCTCTCTTCTTCAGCTTTAATTTGGAAGGCATCTTCTAGCCAATCTAATAATTTGTGTGTAAATTCACTAACATCTTGCTGTTGAAAAAATATAAAGTGATCAGTATGTGTTCACATACATAACAGAACACAATAAAGTGTCATCTTACAAGATCAGTATACCTTTACTCCTCTTAACAGCACCTGCAAAATCACACTATATCCAAGACTATGCCATGAATGGTTGTTTTTACAGGTGGCTCTTACGGCATACTAAGGCTCTGGTGTTCCTCAGCCATTACACTTTGATCTTTATTACTTGGGCTCAGCTTTCATACCATGCTAGTTGAAAGGCATCTTATGAATCCCATTGTTCAAAACCTTTGGTATCTAACCAGTGGTGACTAATATTACTTTTATCGAGCACTAAATTCAGCAATGCTGTTGTAGTTAAATACCTTCACCACATAACCTCATGTGGAAAAAAATGAAGAAACTGAGTGTTTCCCAGAAAACTAAAATACACCTGTTACGATTTAGGCAAGAATCCTGAATACAAGTATTAGGATCCTCCAAACTAGTACCTACAGAAACAAATAGGACTGTACCAGCCCTGGAAGCACTGTTAGAGCACAAGAATGAAGCTCTTTAAAAAAACCACATACTTAGAAACAAAAACCCCAAAAGCAAGAACGTGAAACTATTGGTTACTTTCTAAAATAATAGCAAGAAAGTATACTTAATAAAACAGTCACGCTGATCAGATTTTATTATATTTATAAAAGTGATCAGCGATCACATAATATTAGAGAAAAAAAATCAAAACCTGATAATTAGAAGTTCCTTTTCTGTGGACATTTTGAATTTTTGTTGTGAATTAAAATATTTCTTATTGCCACATAACCATATGAAAGGATGCATAAACTTGAAGGAAAATACATAGAAATTACCTGTTGGGAATCATTTGATTTAAAAGCATCTTTAAGGATTTCAACTGCTCTTGATGGGTCAACATATTTTCTCTTCGAACCAACGAGAAGTGCAAACAGGTACCTTAGTTCACGCATGAAAGGCAGATTCCTATGTTCCTGTATTTGAAGAAGAATTAAAAATATTTAACAAAGTGAACAAAAATCTACTTTACAGAATTGTTACCCAGTGAGCTAAGGGTATATCCAGCTAATCACTGTAATAATATATAAGCTTACTTGTAGTACTACTAAGGTAGTGTTGCATCCTTTTACTTGTCAGTTTTGTAAAATAATGTAGTTCTCTGGGAATAAAACTACATTTCAGAACTGAAAGTTCCCTGAAATCACATCTAGACATGGCTGTTTGAGTTGAAATAGGGACAAATGGACAAGCTGAGTTGCATTTAAGACAGAACTTTTGCTCCTGAGACTCACGATGCCTTAAGTAAAACACTGCAGCAACAGGCATTCATTTTACTGAAATCAGTATTCCTATACTATATATTAGTATTCCTATACCTCTAGAGGAATTTCTTGTAAACCTACACACTGCCTATTACCTTTTATTTTATACTGAAGATTAAATCTATAATGTGAACAGAAATCATTATTATTTCTCTTGACAAAAGTTAAGAGAGATGGCCTGCTCTCCTTTCTACCTAACTTTTTAAGTATAATTCATGGGCAAGATGGAGTTCTTCTGGTTTCCAGGAATGAAGCAGAAGAAATACTTTCTGCCTGTGTAATGAAAAGGAAGTAAACTGAAACACAAATCCATCATTCCATTGATTAAACCACAGGCTACAAATGCTATGGAGATCAGATATCACTCATACTCCTAAGTAGGTAGTTGAAAAATACTCGTGAAATTAAAACCCATGTAATATCCACTTGTATTCAGAATCGTGGTTCTGAATGTAAATATCATTCAAAGGCAGCACAGATGTCAGATGCTGGTCAAACCAGAGTTACTTCATGACAAAACTTTTCACATTCTCAAACAGCAGACTCATTTAGTCACTCCTATGTCAATCCAGTATGCATAAGGCTTTTTGTGCATAAAGTCTGGCTTATTTTAGCTTTAAAACCTGTGTGTGATGAATTGGAATACGTTCTGCATAATATCTAAAAAAATACTTCTAGTCACGTAAACTCCCAGGTTTTACTTGTTCATCTAGTCTACCTTGCAAAACACCAGCCAATTATGAACATTACTCACAGAAAAGGCTGAAGACTTCATCAAATGAACCTAATTCAGCTTTAAGTCATCAAATCTGTCCTCTATTTACATATATAAAGCACTTTTTAACAACAAAACAGGGAAACAAACTGCGAAAGTGATTTTTTTCTTAGAATTTTCATAGAGTGGTCTATTAAAAAGATCAATGGATTTTCAAGTTTTAGATACAAACATGTTTTATTAAGATGACTGAATACCAGTGATGATTCATATGCATAATATACAGGATTGACCACAGAGTACCCTACACCTCGCCTTCCTTTTGATATATCTGAAGTAGGTAGGCAGTGAGTAGTGTTGCATTACTTATCCAAATTTATGCTAATAAATTGGCTGAGTTTTAAGCATTTTGTATCTTTACGTTGAACAATTAGTTACGGATGTCATTAGGATTACTCAGAACAAATATCTCTGTAAAGCCTATAAAAGTTCTCTAAAACCAGAAAAATCCTTGCGTTTTTCTTTTTTTTGAGAAAGCTCTATTTAATGCATTAGGCATGATTCTTGACCAGATTATGTGAGCATTACCACAACAAACAGTGATTCTCATGAAACAGAGCCTAAAAATCTTCAAGAGGATGTGAGCCAGTCCCCAAGACAAGGTATATACAGTTGCAGAAAGGACTTGCACATTAAGACTAAAGAACTAATAAGATGATCACAATACAGCACACAGCTCTCAATTTTAAAGCATCCTGTAGGCGCACCAACACTTACAAAATACAAAAAAACCTAAAACCAGTTTTGAAATAAAAACTGTATGGAAAGTTCATAATCTAAAACATTCCCTATTTTATCACCTATCCTACCTGCATAAATAATTTTTTAATAATTTCTTATGTTGGAGCAATTTATGATTAGAAATGTCTCTAAACAATTTACACGTTTAATACATAGCAAACATTCATTATTGCCAGTATATTGGCATAACAATGATGTGGAATCAGGGGGAAGAATGTGCTAAACTTTAACACAGTATTCACTTCCTCTGGTAATAAAACATTTCCTGAAGATATCATTGAGGCTAAATATTTAGCTGGTCTTACTGCATACAACAAAAAAGATCTCTTTGATATGACAGTAAGAGAGCTGGGAGAGCCATGAAGCTGTAGTAACCTCAGAGACCCAGATCTGTTCTACAGAAGGAAGCCAAGGACCATACCATGTAAGAAAAATCAATTTTAAATGAAAAAGTATAAAACCAGATCAGATGTATGAGCAAATTTAAAATCCAGAAAAACAAATTCCTATTAGCTGAGGCAAATAGGGTGGGGTTGTGTTTGGTTTGGGTTTTTTTGAAGTAAAAAATTATACCAATGACTTCTGGATTAAAAATTTTAGCTGCTGAATTATTAATAGCATTTGGATTTAATATTTTAATAGGAAAAAAACCACTTTGCTATGTAATATTCCCTAAAGTACAACCACATGTTTTAATTCTAAATCAAGAGACTGTCATGATCCTACCATTAAACTCTACTTTCCACCAACTGGAAAAAAAAAGCAGGATGTAAACCAAGGTCTTGAATATCTGGGATTATTAAAACTTGATCATTTTTAGCAAGGAAATGTGATCCTAGGGAATGATAGTCACATACAGTACTTAATACTAAATTAAGAATAACCAAAACAAAACCAAGTCAAGATAGTTTTACAGTAAGTAAGCACAAAGAACTAATTTCCATGGCTTTCTTTTTTTTGTCAAGCAATAGCTTATACTAGAACTCTACACTAATTTGCCTCTACTTGACTTCACCTTATAGAGAAATAAAATCACCTGATTTGGGGGTGTGAATGCTTATTTCTATTTGTTTAGGTTTTTGTCATAAATTATCCTCAAAACATATTTCAACATTAATACAATCCTTTTCAAGCTTTAGGTAAGACAGAGTACATCAAAGTTATTTCATTGTGGAATTAAGTGAACAGAAATTACTGACAGAAAATTTTACTAGCAGGCTTGCAGAAAACAAGATTTTTTGCACAAATCCATACACTTGCCTGGTGTAACACCATTTCACATAGCCTTAATATTGTCTGTTATGGTCAGAATGTCTAAGAAATAGCACTGTGGAACTGCTAAAGGCTCAGGCAAGATGTTTTTCAAAGACAACTGCTTGTTATTATCTATTTCATATTACCTTTTGGATGCAAACTGCTTTTTACACCCTGAAAACATGAATGTAAAGAACTTTTAGTACTGGAGGATATTACAAAAACAAATTACATGATGAATAATGAAATACCAGACAGAAAGTCAATAGAAAAATGTATAAATAAAAAATTTCAGTCCAAGCCTTTGGGAGACGGGGCAGCAGGAGAGACTTACACAGTTCTGACCGAACATTCAACTTCCCTTTTACGGTACATACCTAGAGGTTTAGCAAGTGGACACTGCCTCCTCTATGGCCATTTTCTTTTGCTTTTGTTAATTGCTCTCTGTTGCTAGTGAACACTCCAGTCAAGCCTGAAGTGCCAAACAACTAAGAACAAGCCAACAACACACTCCTTTTTTAAAAACAAAAAAAAAAAAGAAGCAAAAGGCAATAATCTAATTTCTGGATCTGCAAAAATTCACTGTTCTGTAAGCCCTTGCTAAAGGTCAGGTGATCTAATGACTTCAAGCTTTAAATAGACACTTCCTCTTCCAATTTATTCCTTTCTATTTCATAACATAGAAACCATAGTGCCATAGAAACCAAAGTGCCCCCATGTATTCACCATGTATGCCCTCAAAGGGCACACATGAAGAAAGAAAAACTGGTTTGTTTTGTCCCTCAGCCTATGACTGTCTCCTCTCACTAGTCTGTGGTCACAAGAAACATGAGCCAAGGCGCCCCCCTTCCCAATCCCATATAGGCACTAGAATAAACATGGATAAATTAATGCTTACAACCACCCCATGAAAAGGCCAAAAGAGACAGGCTAATAACCAAAAGTTTAATCCCATATCATGAGTTACAAGTAATCAGCATCCCCAAAATAAACAATGAAGTCGCCAGGCCAATCCTACCAATACTGCTGGCAAAGCTACACAGATCAAAACCATATGGGTAACCAAAAAGCATGCCTGTAGCTGCACAGTGTAAGTGAACTAGAATAAAATATGGTTGATAACACAAGCTATACCTGCATTAGAAATGCTCATGCACTGGCAGCAGTGCTGCTACAGCTGTACCAGCAAAGCCCTTCCACTGAATCTGGTTAAGCAGCAGTACTTTGAGGAAATTCTGCCTCACTCAACACCTTGCCCCACACCACACTGTGAGGCCAAAGTAATGTATACAAGATCCATGATGCGAAGCTCAGAGAAATGTTAATTATCACCTATAAAATCCATGCTAATTTGAGGTAGAGAACAGTGCAAAATCCAATCACAAGGGAAAATGCACTTATCAGCCACCAGGAGGTTAATTTCTAATTTTACCTTTTGGTTTCGGGGCAAGTCTTGAGCATTTGCAGGAGGATTGAAATTCAAAACTAGTCTTCGAAACTCCAGTAGGTTAAATAACGACTGAAAAGAAAAAAAAAAATAGGAAGTTTAAAATTTTAAGCACTTCTACAAACAATACAAAAGGTCTTCCAAACGTGCCTTCGTGAAATGAATAAGATGTTAAAAATACGCAACGCTAAGGTTTCATTTCAGAAGTTAGATCATTTCACTTCACTTTGCTAAATGTATTTCCACCAAAAAAAACAGCTTAAGCAAAAACCTCATTTACATTTATCCCATAGATGGAACAATAATTTTAGATGATAGGTAAATTACTTTTCACAACAAAAATTGTATTACTTGTATAACTGTCAGTTTTCAATTTGAAATTAAAGCCTGCTTAACCATGTAGAATTCACCTTATAGCCCCCTCTATCATCTACCACCTCAGCGCAGAGTGAGTACGTCTCTGCATATGCTGTTTAAAGCCACTTTCAATTATCTGTACTAACTGTATTCTGCCCACTCCCCCATTATTATAGGATCTAAGTGATGTACATTCAAGCAAGGAAACTGGGTTATACATCTTTTCAGGTAAGAACTGGTGACATTCTCATTTTATGGTCAGTAAGACATGAAAACAGATGTCTGACACCCCCAAATAACCCTACAGTGTAACACAGAGCCTGGAGCCACGAGAGTACAAGAACAAGACAGCTCTTGGTTGCAAAAACAAAAGTCCAAAGCAATGGCTGAGAACCGAAGTCCTCAGCACTTGTGTAACTGCATCATTGATTTTCTGTACATACAGAAAGCACTTCAACTGATGTTCATTTCATTACCACAGACAAGCATTTTGATGAAGAAAGAGTAGCAGAAAAGATCTGAAATATTTTAAACACTCACATGAGAGAAGCACATAAAAGATTTGCCCTCCAATTCATACCCTTTGCTTTTACAATCTATAATTGACTATTTTTCCCCCACATCACATATTAGCTATTTATTTTTGAAAGGCAGAGCTTGCCCACCCCAGCAATAGCCTTTGATCCCACAAATTGCTCTACACAGGTAAAGACTTAAGTAACAGACCACAGTAGGTTTAATAGGATTTTAACACCTAGAGGCACTGCAGTTATTGTAGTAATGTTGAACATGTTGAAAGAAAAAAAAAAAAAACCCCAAAGAATCTGTGAAAAGTTGCAACACTCCCTATTCTCCTGTGAGTCTGTACCAAGTTTAACCTCTTCCACACTGTACAGTACACAGCACCTCCAGCAAAATGAAACAGTCTTTGCCAACATTCTTAGATTTAAAAATAAACCAGTTAGAAATAAATATATAAACAAATAACAGCAACCAAAACCAGATCTTTCTGACCTTGCCAAACCAACACAGACAACTGAGTAGTCAAGCTTTTAATATTTTTCTGTTTTGCTGCTGAAGATACAGGTCCTCCTTTTACTCATCCTTGCAGAGAAGGGAGATTAAAACACACAGTCCTTTGTTTACTTACTCAAAGCATAGAAAATGTTAATATTTGGTTCAAGTGTCATTCTAGAAGTTGATACTAATTGAAGTTATATTTAGTGATGTAACAGCATTCCACTGGTGGGCTCTTCATCAAGGAAAACATAGCAATGTCTTGCATACAAAACAAACCAGCTGCTGAAATATAACGTCCGAAGACTGACTTCTTTCCATGACTAATCCAAGTGCCATCAAAGTCTCTTGCAGCTGAGCTGCCAATTTCCTACTACACATCCACAGATTAAGTACAGAAAATTGTACTAAAGTTGAGATTTTTTGCCTGGCATTCAATTCACAAGTTTTCACAAAAACTCTGTTTCTTTAATCCAGAACTCTAAACTCTGAACATGTAACTCCATACTTCACTAAGCTGAACAAACCCATTTCTGCAAGCTGCAGAGAAAATTAAGAAGATTGTCCAACATGCTCTTTTCTGCTTTGGCTTTGTTGTATTCAAAATTTCTTATGCAATATATTTCTTACATTCTTATGCAATAAAAACTTTTCTCCAGAGCAACTTATGCTGTGTGTAGCTGCCCTGAGGCATAGCTTACAGTTAATCTACTGCCAACACCACTAATGCTAACAGAACAGTATCAGTGTAAGTGTAAAGAAATATACAATGTGTGCCTAAGACCAACCAATTGTTGTGCCCAAAGTACCTCAAGGACTAACCCACCATTCTTCCTGAAGTAAGGAGATATAAATGAGCTCACCTAAGCCCTGCATTGCAACATAAGGGCTCCCACGGCCAGCCACGCCAGTACTTCAAGAAGGGGCTAGGCAAAACAACTCCCCATTTACTGTGCCATCTGTTGACTGGACTTCCTCCTACACCCAGGGTAGGCAACACCATGGAGCAGAGGCTGTTATTCTGCAGCCACCAAGAGAAATGCAGCAGAGACTATCCCTGACCCAAGTACTACCCGCTGGTAGCACTGACCAAAGCACTGGGCTTCCAAACACATTGCATGGCGCAGAACTTACCACTTGGCTTCAGCTACAAAAGGTTCAGGAGTCCCAGTGCACAAAACCGGGCTGAACCTGAAAAGATACTTCCTATCCACTGGCCTTGGTCAAATAGGTTTAAAATTTACTATAGGTTTAAAGTACGCAAAATTCATGCATGCAAGAAAAATTCTCTAAAAGGTGTGTGCATTTTTCTAATGTATTTAAACCTATTTTTAAAGCTATCACCCAGAAACTTGATCGAGCTAAGGCTCAGGTATGTTATATCAATTGAAATTGCCATGAAAATCAATAGATTTTTAGAATACTTGCCCCTTATTTGTCAGTTAAGGTAAAACAAGATGGTAAAAGCAAATGAGAATAAACAATGACAACAAAAATCCCATGTCAGTTTGGGACATTCAAATAAACCGTGCTGAATGACAACAGATATACTGTGGCTTTCCCCTGCTATAGATGGTGACAATGTAGACGGATTTTTTGTCATATCAGAGAGAGTTGTAACTTCAAAACTACAGTAAGTAGTCTTCAGTAAGATACTAAAAACAGTCACTTTTCTGAGTAATGTCTACCCACGCTATATATCCAAATATATGTGTCCAAACACAATTTCAGATATAAACTTGCTTGGTTTCACCTAAAACACCCTGCTTATCCCTTTCACCCCCTTAATGTCTAGGATTATCAAACATAAGGACCTTGGCAGAATATACGTTGCCCGAATAAGGGATTAATTCTTAACATTCAAGAACTGCATTAACATTGCAAGAATATAAATCAGTCAGCATATTAAATCCATAAAAGCTTGGCATGTAACACGGATCATTAAGAGCCACCAGCAGAGTCCTAAAATAGTAAAGTTACTATCATCAACACTTGCAGAGTTTTCAGACTACTAATTCTAAACCAGTTTACAAGATGCCAAAAGCATTCTCATTTGGCAGAAAATCACCTATAGGACGCTTAAGTAGAATGAACACATTTGACCAGTGCTGTAACGGCAGCAGAAAACAAACCTCTCCTAAGGTGAGTAAGAAAATCAAGTAATTTAAAGAAAAAAAATGAAAACAAACCCATTACAGTTACTAACAAAGTTTAGCAAACAAAATAGGACATAGGACATGCCTACTGTGCACAGCTGGAACACCACCAGAATACTGTGAAATGTGGTCATCATTCAGGTTTCTCTTACAACAGCTTCAAGAAAAGCTGTGCAATTTCTGTTCTTGTGGCAGACCACAAGAACAAAAGGCTTCCTTTTACCAAAGTGAAGCAGATTAACAACAGGTAAGGATGCCACGACTAGTGTATAACAACACCTACATGTCAGCAGGAAATACTGGCTAGGGATTTGTTCAAACTAGTGCCAAGGCTTGAGATTTACCAGGAGAAAAATGCAAAGACTAACTTGAACTTAGGCAAATTTAATTTAGGAAGGACTTAATATGGCTAGTAACCAAGAACTAAAAATATCTTAGTACAGCTTGAAAAGCAGCTCTTCAGCAGGGGGAAAGAAAAGTATGCTCCTTCAGAGCTCTTATATGGACTGCTTCAGGTACTGGCCCTCAGCTAAAACATGGTCTTGTGCAAGTTAAAAGATTTTATATGAATTAACATACAGCATTTGCCTCAATTTGTCATCTGGGGCCTCTTACGCATTTCCAGTTTTACATTTGTTCAGATTTTAAAGCCACAAAGCGAGGCCATATCTACCTTCCTTTTGCGCAGCAAGGAGAGAGCAATTGTAAAGAATGAGTATGGTATTATTGTTCTAAATATAAAAAGCAAATATAGAGCTCTGCCTATGTCATTAAGTGTATTACTAGTAATAGTTTGCCTCTGTCAACATGAAAAAATGGACTTACATTTTCACTTCATTTTGTAAACAATTTTGGTGGTTTACTGTGTCTAGAACTAGGCTTAGTGAGGTAGATCAGCCATATTAGGGTTAGCTTTTTATTCCTACCAGTAATCTGAATCAAAGAAAATGCAGAACTCTATGCTGTGTATGCTCCCACCAGCATGCATTACCATATGTTCCTTTCAGTAACATTAAGAACTTTAAATTTACTTGTTATCAATATTTGAAGTGCTAAGGGTTCAAAATAAAGAGTACTCCTAAATATTGCACTTAGGCTTATTAGTGACTTAACACTCCTGCACTTCTTAGACTAAGTATTAGTGTCAAAAGCTCCATACTGCAAAAACATAAGCAATTTCACTGGCAGGCAGGTCTACTTCTCTCCAGCTTTCAAGTCTTCTGGATTCTATAACACTAATTTGAGAGAATCAATTCTCCCTCCTCTTTAAGACCTTGCCCACTTTTTCTATTTATTGATCTATTTTACAATTTTACCTTGTTTCATATTCTTGCACCTGCTTTTCTCACAATTAAGTCCATGAGGTGGCTGTGCATTGCCACTGCACTGGCCTGCACTACGTTCATTTCTACCCAGCACCCCCCTGTAACTCACACTGGAGCAGCCTTTTACTCCATTTGTGCATGTGTTATTCGTGTTAAGTGCTAAGTACTGTTTTCAGAATATAGACAAATGACAGGCATTAAAATTGGTCATCAGGCCTATAATTGAGCCTATGCATGCACTACATAGCAATAAAAGTCAGCAAGCATATATACCATAACAGTTCTTCCTATAACACACCAAAAAGAAACTGACTGCTATATGCATATGCAAATTTGGTTTAACATATTTTAATCAATGTAGAAAAAAATTACTGTAACAAGACTATAGAGAATTTGAAATGTATTTTATCTTAAGCACATGTTAGCCCTGTGTTTTGTGTTCTAACTCTTACAGAGGAAAAATAAAAAAACCACATACTTAAGAAAATGAGTGAGTCACTCAAAACAAATTCCTGATATTGCTTCTTTCCATGCACTGAGCATTTGGCATAGTCAAAAGCCTTCCTGAAAATCCTTACTTTCTTCAGAAAATTGCACATAAGGGAAAGGGAAGGGGAGAGAGGAAAACAGCTTCAAAGCTGGGACTTGAGCAGGTTCCTGTTCAAACTTCATTGTAAAAGTATAGGAAGAGGCGTTTTTTCTCTCTCCCTCTCCAAAACAAAGCTCCTACAGACAGATAAGACCATGTCACAGCTGAGCTTCAGCAGAAGAACCCCACATGTACCGTGCAAGAAGTCAGGATAACACGTATTTTCAAAGCCACAGGGAGATTCAATTTCAAATCTTAAGAGCTCTGGAAAGTATCTCAAAAAGGACATTTTTACTTATAAACAACCAATCAATCATCATTCCAAACAGCTCAAAACCGAAGTATAAAATGCAGTTTTAAGCTGTCATATTTTGGTTTTACAAAAAGCAGAGGTGCAATATGGAAAAAAACGGAAAATAGCTTTCATATTGTTTGATCTAAAAAGTCAACCCAAGTCTGATAGAGGTCCTAAGTTAGTTTAAGTCAACATTTTAAACAAACAGCTCACCATGGTATTACCAGCCTGCACGCAGAGAACATTTACTTGTTTATAGCAACAAACTCAGAACATGACTGCAATTCAGAAGACAGATAAGTATGATATGTGTCCAGAAGAATTCACTTTATGCTTGTGTCTTGGCAAAAAATGCCATTCAACCGCTCCTCTATGACATGTTCAAAGCAAGATTAAAAATAATTAATAAATCTGCTAGGACATAAAATAACAGCCAACATTTCCTTACACGGTTACAGTTTCCAACTTCTTGCCTAAATGCACAACATGAAATAAGTTTGTGATATAACTTCATTTTTTAATGCAGTTTTGTGTTGACATATTTTCTTGGGGACTTAATTTTAAATACAAGTTATTATCAAGTCAAAAGTCTTCAACAGTAGAACAGATTTTTAGAAGCTATACTGTGGAAAAAAATTACCTGTTCATTTTAATGGTGCTGAATGTAACTGTTGAAAGCAAAACTTTGTTTTGGAACTATCTGAAGAAAGACTCCCCTCTTCCCCTACAGAAGAGGATGACTTCCACATGTACATATTTCTTAATGCACAAATAAATACAGATTAAAAGGTGGTATTCCCAGCAATGTTTGAATCTGTTAGCATTTGCTGTCACTCACTGCAAATGTATTATAAGTAATTTCATGCTTTCAGTGTCAAGAAACCAGACCATTGATGACTGCATTTGACTAAGTCAGAAAATTGGTGGCTATTAAAACCAATAAACATTGCATACCAAAACCATCAAAATGCCAAAAGCTTTATTTTTCCTTAACAAGCACCCTTTAAATAGAAGGAAGAATATTTTTCTTACTTTGCAATTTAGTTTTAGATTACATTACACAATATGTCATTGTGACTGACAGTAGTTAACATTTAGATATTGTTGACCTATGTGATGTGTCAGGTTTCAAAAGTCTTCTAAAGAAAGCTTGAAAATACTTCTACATAGTCAATCTGCCCTATGGATAAATAAATATGGTATTAGCTAATGCTCTAAGTTAACATGCACTAAATTTCCTGGGATGCTTGTTTGAAACACAAGTCTTCCTGCGTGGCAGACAAAATTAATAACCTAAATTTTCAACCAAGTTATAAATCTTTCAATAGTTTACCTGAATTACACTCTATAGGCCTAAATACAGAAGCTTAATTATCTTTTAGGATCAAACCTTTACAATTCCAAGTGCTACAGATTTTCACATAATATGGGTGGTGATCATAAGAACTAGCCAGCCCTCCTTATAATCTGTTTTCAAGGTATAAAGTTGCACATTGGGTATAAATAACACGAGATCATAGGTCTAGTGTAGGTTTTAACATTCTCTAGCCTCTGTTCTTATCTCTGTTATTAATGAATTAAAAATCACATTTCCTTGAAAATATTTAATTTATACACAGGAAACTGCAAATGTTTCACAGAAATGTACATACACATAAAATCAGTCACCTTGAGATCCTACTCATGGTACGTAAAACTCAAGACGTACCTACCATGGTACGTAAAACGCAATTATATGACAGAGAAGGTAAAACGTTCCATCAAATTAACTCCAAAAAGAACTTTACAGAAATCAAATGTTTCTCTGTATTAGCACCAAGACAATGTTTCTGCCACTGGAAAAAGAGATATGCATAAAGAATAAGGTAAGTAGGACAGATTAACAAGGAAAACAAAACCTCAGAAAACAGATAATTCAATCACCTGATAAATTATTAGATGCTGAAAGGAAAAAGGCCTAAGAGCATAAAGTGTGTGAAGTGTGAAGGGAAGTGGTAGAGCAAATTAAGAAGTCTTTTCATTTCATTATCTACACCATCACTTCAGTATTACCTGCAGGTGAGTAAATCCTGCCCATAAGAAAAAAACAACAAACAAACAAACCAACCAAACAAAAAAATTCAACCAAATAAAAACCCTAAACAAATGAAAACAAAGCGACAAAAAAACCCACCCAACACCAAGAAGTCAAAAAAGAACATAGGTAACAGCAAACCAATTTATGTACCTATTAGGATTTCAGAGTAATTTGTGAAGAAAATATCAAACAAAAGCTTTTAACTAAGCAGCGATGAGGTAAAGATGGAAAGTACAGGCACAGACAAATAGGCAATCAAAAAGGAAAAGGGCATGAGCAACCCATTTGTTCCAGCCTAAAGGGAAGTTATTGCAAATTCACTAAGTCTGTGCTGCAGTCTGTGCTGGAAAGCAAAATTCAGAAGAGATCTAAAAGAGAGAGCAAGTGGCAAGATGACCAAGTTTGCTCAGTACAGAGATACACAATGTAATAAAAACAAGAGCTGGCAAATACCAGCTGACAGAAGGATCATATGGGACTGAGTGACTATGTAGTAAGAGATATGAATTCAACAGAGATAAGTGTACAGTGACAGACACAGTGGAAAGCAAACCTAAACTTTACAGAAAATGAGAGGCACCAAATTATTACTATTCCAAACTTTGAATTTATGATAGGTAGTTCCATGAAAGTATCACTCTATGCATGAAGTACTTAAAAGCAGGATAAAATAATTAAGAAAGGAGAACAGAATTAAACTGAAAATATTACTATAGAATTACATTGTAATTCAGCTCAGAAGGGACTGATGGAAATCTCTTGTCAAACCTCCTGCTCAGGGCTTTTTCCTGACATGTCTTAAAAGCCTTCAAGTTTTGACAGAGCCTGAACAGCTGCTCCAAGCAACCTCCATTGCCTGTCCTCATGGGGAAAAAAATGCTTCTCTGAACCTCTATTAACTTACTCCCATTGCCATTTATCCTCCTAATATGCACTAATGTGAAAAGCCTGGCTCCATCTTCTCAGTGGTTAGTTAACACAGATCAGCCCATAACTTCCCAGGTTGACTTTGGCCAACCTGCAGTTAATCAGAAACCTTTCAGGCATGATAGAGAGTGGCCTTGCTAAGACTTTTGCCAATTCTCCCTATCCACTCGATGCAGCTCAATAGGTCCTGTGGACTTACATAGGTGAAGTTTCCTCAAGTAATCTCTGACTCAATCCTTAACCATATTCAGAGTTCCTCTCTGCCAACTAAGCACAGTGGTCTTGGGAGACCTCATCAGTGAGGACTGAGGCAAACGAAGGCATTGAGTACCTTAGCTTCTTAAAGTGTGCTGTCACCTGCTCTATTCAGTAACAGAACGGTGTTCCCCTTACTCAGACTTTTTTGGTTAGTGTAGAATCAAAACTTCTACCCGAGATACCCCTCGAGGTATCAACTCCAGCTAAGCTTTCACTTTCCTAACACCACTGCTTCATGCCTGGACATCTCCAAACTCCTCCTTAGCAGCCCATCTCTGCTTCCAGATCCTGCACAGTGCCTGCTTGTATTGGAGCTTGGCCATGAGTTCCCCGAGGAGCATAATGGAACCTTTCTGCAATGAGAGGATGCGAGCAGTTTTCCTGAGCTCCTCTGCCATTCAGAACTGCCTCCTATGGGATCCCAAACACCAACTTCCTGAAGAATGCAAAGCCTTCGCTCCTGAAGGGTCTGCACCTTACTACCCCTTCCTCACTTGCATCAGGATGTTGAACTCCACTATTTCATGGTTGCTGCAGTCAAGAGTACCCAAATTACTACATCTCTCACCAGTTCTTCCTTTTTTAGGGAATGGCAGACCCAGATGTCCATCACCCCTAGTTGGCCATTTAGTATTTCTATCAAGTTGTCCCTGATATTCTCCAAAAATCTGTTTTGCTGTGTCCTGCTGTGTTGGACTTCCAGAAGGTGTCAGGATGTTTATTAAAGTTCCCCATAGGAACCACAGACTGTGATCCAGAAACTTTCTTGCATTTAGAAAGAGCTTTGTCCACACCCTCATCCTGAGGTGGGTGGTCTGTAACAGCCTAATCATGGTGGTACCTTTACCAGCTTCTCTGTTTGTGACCCACAGACTTTCATGTTAAACTGTCATCTTGTCCCACACAAATGCCACATACATTTGAGCTTTTCCTC
Source organism: Loriculus beryllinus (assembly GCA_039877255.1). NCBI lineage: Eukaryota > Metazoa > Chordata > Aves > Psittaciformes > Psittacidae > Loriculus > Loriculus beryllinus. The sequence goes on from JBCJKH010036269.1 coordinate 18,987, forward strand.
CTCAAAGAAGGCAACACCCTTCCTTGTCATCCCTACTTGTCTGTCCTGAAGACCTTGTCTCTGTCCACCATACCATCATAGTTCACTCACACTGTGCAAACTTTCCTGGTCCCCTAACTAAGATGCTATTAGAGCTAGAAAAGATCTGTTGCTGGAGAACTGCAATGAAATGGATCAGAAGTTAGAACAGATTCTATATAGGCAGCTACTCAGCAACCATCTTGGAAAAAAGAGACCACAGACCTGTTGAGAGAAATTATCACAGCAGCCCACGAAACTAACAGCAATGAACTTTTAACTGTCTTGACACAAGGAGACATGAAGGCCACCAGACAAAGCTAGTGGGAGCCAGGTTAAAAGAGCAAACAAAAACAAGGTAGCTCTTTATGCAACAGGGAGCACAACTATGGAATTCCTATCCAAAGGACCCTATCAGTGCAAGACATTTGTGAGGTTCAAGGGAGCCAAGTACATAAAAGAGAGGTTCACTAGCAATTAAAACTGCAAAAGATTAAGAAACTCCCCCAAGATGAAAGCAGTTGGAGGCTTGGCAATGTTTTAACAGAGCAGTATCACGTCCAGTGTTTGTACTCACCGGCAAACATCCATTTGCTGAAACTGCTACTAGGCAGAACATTGATCTAAAAGGACTCAGCCTGAAGTACAACAACCATCAGCATGAAAGTAACTGTATTAGTTTATATGAAGTGCTTCAGCCTGACAGTAATGTGTTAAAAATTGGTATTAAATATTTTATTTGCTTTCCTTTAAAATGTCAGAATTTGAAAAATTACAATATGCTGAATTTTCCTCTTGTAGACTAAAGAGAAATTTATCCCTCTTGTATTACACTTTCAACCAGTTTTCTGTGGTTTCGGATGCTTTTCAATATATCTACAGATTATTTACAGAAGCATATTTAGCAATCACTCCTACCAAAAAAAAAAAATCTCTTAAAAGATAGATTCAAAGTTTATGTGTAAATAAATTATTGATATTTAAACCATCCAAAATAGACACAACTGCATCCATACAAGACCTTATCCATATCAGACCTTCACTTTACTCCTTCTGAATTTTCCTTTTCTATCAGTTAATCCTTCTTTTACCCTACTCACCTATTATAAGCTATTCTAGTAAGCGCTCCACAATTGAGGGTGTCTTATTTCCTCTACCTACCTCCATTCTTAGCCGCCCCCTTTCAGTCACTTGCATGCAATCTTTTAAATATAAAAGGTCTGTTCCTCATCTGTAATCCAATTTTCCAGTTTTTAGGCATCCATAATTGTTACTGATGTCAGCATAAGCTGCAGACACCCAGGATCTTCAGAGACTCAACTCCTGGTCTTCAACAGTTTTTTAATAAACATTTTGAAGTTTCACTTAGCTATGCTATAGTACTTTCTCCACTTCAATCAGACTGATGGATGAACATGTTAAGAGATGCAATAAATAAGTAATGCTCAAAACCATCTCATGCAGTGGCCTAAAATCCCCAGTTATCCACTTAAAATAAGGTAATTCACCTCACAACAAATACAATGAAGAGTACTATTTGCTAACTGAAAAAGGTGCTTACCTGAATGACAGCACTAAACCAGCATGTGTTGCCAACATTCTTTAATCCTACTGGACAGTTGTCTTGCCGCTTTCGATCATAAGGGTTTGGAGAGTCACTCCACACCTCTGGATGCGTTCTCTTTAAACTTGCTTTATTTTCTGCAATACTGGCTTCTAGAACTCTTTGGGAACAGAAGGGAGGGAAAAATGTAAGGAAAAACAAAATAGGCATAGTAAAACACCTTCAGTTACTAATACAGACATCATTATTGCATCATTCACTAACCTGTTGCTGAGCTTGGTTTTACATTTACATGCAATAATATATCTTCAAAAGTAAGATGCTGTATTACTTTTAGGTATATTACAGTAGTTTCATTACTTTTTGGAAAATGGTATTAGTGAGTGAATTTCCTGCGAGAGCTCTCAATGCAATGTTTGTAAGCCATCAGTTATTTAAGAGCCAGATTAAAATCAGACAGGCAACAAGAGATGCAACAGAGCACTATTAGTGTGGTGCTTTCATCTATGAATGCTTTTATTGGAGTGCAAAGCATAAAGTCACCAATACTTATTCTACTGATAGGAAACCAAAGCTAGCTGGGTAACATTCAAAAATGGAATAAGCCTTTTTAGTTTCCATGCTTGCACCTTATGCAATTGTATTAATCAGTTTACATAGCAAGTAATTACTTTATGAGCCACGGACAGGCATCTCCCCACAATTTTTCAAATGCCACCCAGCAAGTTAATTGCAGTGACCACACTCTTTGCAGGAAACTGTTCCCACATGACATATGCTGAACATACATATTTCACATGACAGTAAGATCTTGTATGTATTACACTCCCAAGCTCAAGCTTCACTCAACACAGTATTCTATATTGGCACATATCCTTAGACTGGTGACAAAATACCCTGAAGGCAATTTGTGGTAGCCTCATATTGTAAATAGAAAGATGAAGTGGATACATTCCGATCATGTAACTCATAAGCAAAGTTGCCTAGCATGCGCACTACTGACAGAGTAGTCATTACACCCAACCATCTAATCTGACTATCATACAAAAGGCTGAGCTGCTATTGAAATAGTACATTCACCAAACACAGGATATCAGAAGCTGCATGAAAGCATCTAAGCAGTCTGAGCAATATGAAGGGCTGCCCCCTTCAGTTCTAGACTCACTAAATATCAAGAAAAGACTGGTTTAGGCAGGTCTGTAAACTAAGCTACTAAAGGACAAAGTTTGAACACCTTAGAAAAAACAAAGGAGCATGAGGGAGAACACATGCACGACATAGTCACTCAGTTTCCTAACAGTAAATTTTTATTTCAAGCTATGCTCCTGACAAAGTAAGAAAAGCTATCTTACAAAATACACAAGAACTATGAAGCATTATATGAATTTACTGTAGGTAACTGCTTTGGGGAACATACTAACTTGTTATTTCTACATATCTGGGGGAAAAGAAAATAGAAGCATTCAGAATTTGAGGCACCATTTGATGTAAATACCACTTTTGCATCAACATATCTCAGGAAGAACCTAAAACTGGTAAGCTACAAGAGTCTTTCACAAGAAAGTTCTCTCTTGAGCAACCCCCAAAATGTAAAGAAATATCAAATTAATTTCCCTTCTTACTGATACAATCCTCAAAAGTGATGACCTGTGTATCTCTGCTGTGAGAGTAAAAGTTACTTGATGAGGGCATTAAAAATTAACTCAAACCAAATGTCATGTGTATTTCAAGTGGTTTTTCATTCAGGTAGAATTACTTAAAATTCTTTAAGTCAAACGGACCTTTAAAACTGACTGAAAGACTGGAAAGATATTGCAACAGCACTACAATACCTACACTATAGGCCTTTTGGTTTCAGGGAAACAAACTCTTTTATTTCCCCAAGCTCAAGAACATTTCAAGCTACTTCAAAACACAAGCTCAAAAAAACATATATATTCTCACACTGAAACAGTTCCCTAACCCCAAGAGTTTTACCATTTATCAACTTAATTACCTACTAAAACTTCTTCCTTGTATTTTATATTTCTTTAGCAGGTGAAAGACTTACTCTAGCTCCACTTCTAATCTGTTCCTGTGCCTTAATAATGTTTGATTCTCAAAGCTTCATGGTATTTTTCCTCACTTTTACTTGTAACATTATCTGTCCTCAGCACATATAATAGCTGCACACCCTGTGTCAAATTCACTTTTAGCCATAATGATAGCTGTGATGCAAACCAAAGTGAGGTCAGTAAACAGAAACCTAATGATCATCTCAAAAGTTGCATAGTGAGAGTATCTCTTATACTATAATGTTCACTACATTATATTCATATAGCCCTGATCTGAGAGACCACCTTGACAAAGAATCTTACTCACACATTGCTCTCAACAAAATAAGCATCCTTCCAGAAAGTTACTACAAGGCTTTAGCAATTCTGATTATGCATCCAAAACACCCTCTTTGTGACCCTTGTAGGCTACAGCAGCAGAGCTGCAAGCTGCATGCAGGGTATGGCATTTCTGTAGCCTCACGGGACCAAAGGCTTCTCCACCTCCAAGTGTTGGAATCTTGTTAGGAGTAAGGGTTAGTTAATGCCACGCTTAGCATAAGTCTTGAAAGCAGTGTTTTATTTCTCTCTGTAACAAGCTGGGCATAGCCAAGCAGCTTTGCTAAGCTGCGTGCATGAAGCTAGCCAGACAATGCAATAAGCCCTGGGCAAAGTGAGTTCACAGCTCAAAAGTTCAGTCAAACTATTCTGAAGAAGCCCACTAAACATGGAAAAGCCCACTCTGGCTTGCTACTCAGCTAAAAGAACAAGGAAAGTTCCTTATCCTGTGACTCTCTTACAGCTGGACATCCAGGAATATCCCAAACCTTTCATCCTTCCCGAGTTCCACCTTTGTTCTATACACACAATGCTTAACCACAGTGCAGAGAGACATCAGGAGTTTCATTGACCATAATTTAAAAAAAAAAATAAAATAAAAAGTGCCTAGGGGTTGTGCACATCCTCCTAAACTTATATACATATATATATATAGGCTTATATATATAATAGAAACTTATAGTATGGGCTTCATTTTAATATAGCTACTACACTAGGCACAACACAGGGCAGCTAATTTCTCCTTTCAGTCATAGCCTAGGAGCTTCCTCAGTGAAGCCCTCTCCGGCCAGCCTCATCCTCCATAAAAATCCATGAAAACCTCGAAAAGTGATACAAACAGAGGAAATTTTTTCATATTAGGAAATACACTGATCGGACACATTTCACTGGAGACTTAAAAAGGGAAAAGTAAGAAAACTTTAAATGTGCCATGTACAAGATGTTTAGCTTGGACATTTGGACATTACGGCTGCACCCCTCTCAACACCTACGTAGTAATCAGATCTGCCCTCATTAAGTAGCACAAGGCAATTATATTCAAGAAGACAAATTCTATGTGCATTAAAACATTTATTACACAAGTCAAGAAATTCCATTAATGCTCCCTTGGAAACCTTAACAAAATCAGTGCAAATTAGCTTCCAAGCCTCTATGAATACCTTTAAAAAAAAAAAATCACCTCCACAGAAAACCCTATCTAAAATTGCACACATACTACATTATTTAAAATGCAAGATTTCCATAGTTTAATTTGCTTATTATTGACTTATTTTATTTCTGCATCTTACTTAACCTACAAAACAAAAAGCAAACGGCTGCAGTTTGACTTGTTTACAACCACAGTGTTCTGCTTTTTGTTTTTGAGAAGTTCTGCACAGATACTGTGCTTTCTATTGGAATGCCGACATTCTTCTGTGGGGTGTTAACTACAAAGCGATTCTTTTTTATTTTTTTTTTTTTTTTAAATTACAGTCTAAAGTCCTCTCCTTAAGGAAACTGACTGACAATTCAGATGAAGAATTCAATACTGAACTTCCTGTATTTGTACAGCTCAGCCATAATTTGCCATCAACTCAGGCTGAACTGTATGTAACTGAGTTGACCTACTACCTCAATGCTGCCAAAACTACCTAGATTCTCACTCTTCCCTGCCTCCATTCACAAGCAAAGTCTCATTCCCTTTGTTATGTCATGACACACTCTGGATCTTTCAGTGAATATTTCTATTGTGCATAATTTTTCCATCAAATATACATCCAAAAGACCAGCATTTTCTTGGTATATAACTAAACAGATTGTCTGTATACCTTCAAATATACAGAAAAAAAAATGCACTTTATTTTCTGCAACCAGAAAAACACCATCATTTAAACTGAATGTATTTATTATATTCGGTTATTGGCTAAGCAGATAAGACTAAGAGAGACTTTTTAGTTTGAGAAGTTGAAAAACAAAGTCTACAGGAAACATTCTAAGGCTTCAAGGCTCCCAAGAAGCGAGCACAGCAAAAGCAGTCAAGGCTTGGGGAAGGGAAAAAAAGGCAAAAGATTTCCATATCCAGAAACAAGTCCATCTTTCTGAGTGCCTGACTAAACCACAACTCTGGTAACAATGACAATTCTGTCCTTCAAAAAGGAAGATGCAAGAGCTGAACTTCTGAATCAGAACTAGACAGAACTTCCACCATAATCTCGTATACATGCACACACTGAGGTCTTAAGGTATTAAAAAAAAAAACCAACTTTCAATATTCTTCCAATTATTAACAAGAACATAAAATCCCTTTCATCCCACCTTTTTCTCCTGAAATGTCTTATCTGAAATTCATAAAACAAGATGGCTTCTGTCACAAATGGGGGGGGGAAGGGAGGCATATGCTTATTCTCACAATTAGTCCACTTGTTTCTCAACAGGAAAAAGGAAATTATTGTGGATAAAGTAATATATTTTCAGAGACAGACTTTTCTGGTAAAAATTTTAGTCTGTCAAATACAGTGAACTGAGGAAAAGAATTATTGAGGTGAATCTCCCCCATCATTAGATTTTCTTATAAAATTAGTCTTTGCAAGAAGGCAGTACTTAACCTTCTAACACAAGGATCAAATCATTGCCCTTTCCTCCTAGAAAAAGGCCAGCCACAAATGAGAAAACAAACATCCCTCTCCAAAGGCCAGACACAGATACCACCAACATCCCTATACCCACGCTTAGTTCAAGTCCCGAATATTTCATAATTATATCTATATTTATAAGTAAACACAGGCATTCAAAAAAATATTGTAAAAAATCTGATCAAAGGGTAACTTATAGACTATTATCATGGCCAAGTCGAGAAAATAACATTCATAAAACTTTAAAACAAGAAGTTAACTTCACTCACAGCTCATAAATCTTATTTGTTAAACATGTTAATAACATACTTTATCAGCTAAAATACAGCAGCTGCTCTTAGTGTACTCAAGTCCTAGCGTTACTACCCCCTCCCTCAATCTCAGCCTTAGTACAGAGATAAGAAAATGTTACTGTAAAATGAACAGGACAAATAATTTATTAACTTCTTAATTATAGTTTGGGTTTTTTTTGCTTTTTACCTTATATACAAAAGTTGTAGGTCCTACTTAAATATGATCGTACACCCTCTATCTCCAACTACTTCCTCAATATTTAAACAAACACACCAACATGAAACATACTATTAAATCCTAGCCCACCCACATAACAGACTATTTTCTGGTGTAGAACATACAATACATTGAAGCAACATCCTGAAGCCAGGCATATCAGTAGCACAAGTGAAAGTAAACAAGTTATTTTTTGTTAAATTAAAAGTTAAAAAAAAGCAATACAGGCCAATCTCCAACTCTTTAATTTAATTTCTGCTTTATATAAGTTGTTTGTTTACCTGCTAATGGCTTGTTCCTCATCTGTTATTCCAGTCTCCCTGAATGCCCTGTTTGATTCCTCCAAACTCAAGGCAATTGCCCTCTGAAGATCATCTTTATCATCTCCAGTGAGATCAATCACATCTGAAAAGCAAAACTATCTTTCTCAAAATTAAAAGTGAAACAGAATGAAAGGCAAGTCTTACTGTAGAGGAGAGAGAGCCCAAGTGGATTGCTGAGCGCCGTTCCAGTCCATCCCTCCTTTGTTCTGAACTTTTCCAACTACTAACCCTGCTAATGTCTCCCTTCCACCTCCAAGTCAGATAAAAGCCTCAGCAGCTTGCTCTTGTTAAGATATGACAGGCAATATTCTCCCATCCTTCTAATGTTCCTAAGTTTCACAAAGCTATGGGATAAATTTAGGAATCCATGGTTTCTGAAAGCCCTCTTAAAGCAATACACTTAAATGTATTACTTTAGCTACCATAACTTGTTGCTTCCAGGGAACAGATTATGAAAATAACCTTCTTTTAAAAAGAATACCTCAACTGAGCATAGCTGGTTTACGCTGCTAGCAGAGGAACACGTGCAGAGTTTTCCCAATATAGCACCAAATTATACATGTATTTCTGTGCACTGGTGAACCAAACACTTTCACACAGTTTCATAACATGTGGGATAGTTCCTTACTTAACCTAATTATTTTCTATCCTGTATCTGCATTCTGTTTCTGAAGGCATTTACACCAAATTTCTGTCTACTGGAAGTACCCTGTCTCAACAGAATTAAGAAAACAAATACTGAAGTTAAAATGAGAATCCATACTTGAACATATGGGGAATGCTGAATGGGTTACTGACTGTGTAAAGGAAGATGAAACAGCCCTACTTCTGCCTCCCTCTCTAATCCCATTATTTAAAGACCCAGATGCCAACATCCCCAGAAAATCTCGTTTCCTGACAGCACTGCCCCTCCTAAGGAGGGATTTCCCTACCCACATCACACAGCAACACAAATCATCCCCCTGTTCAGCACAGCCATGCTTTCAGAGCAGCCTGGGCCAACAGGAATGTCCCTCAACTGCACAAGATTTTCAGAAAAGCCAAGGCCATCGGTTATCAGGATTCCAAGGGCAAGTCTCATTTTGCAAATTCATCTAGACAGAGAGGAAAAAGTGCAAAAGAGACTTTTATGTGCAGTATTAAACAGATACACATGGAGTGCTGGCTGATTTCAGTCTCCCTCCTCCAAGGCCACAGCTTACCCCAACAGCTGTGAAAGGGACTTATCTCCAGACAGCAGTATGGACATTAGACGCTAAAAGACTGGGAGAAAGAGATATAGATTTGAAACTGATGATTGCTCACAAAAACAGACTTCACAAGATCAGCTTGTCTGCATTTCTCCTTCCCCAAGCCAGCTCAATTACTCATACCCAAATAGCTTCTCACTTTTCTCCTGGATAGGCTGACTTGATATCAAGACAGCTTTCCCTATTTCCGTAAGCCTATTTGCCCATGACATTTCCCATTGGATTGAAATAAAACACTGAACTTAGGATACAAATATCACTGCTATAGCTACGTATGAATAGAAAATAGGATGACATGTCCTCACAGAAAGCCGAAACTGAATAGAAGTTGTAAAAGAAACATTTCTCTTAACACCAGCATCTTCAAGAGCTAGCTTTAAACTTTTCCCTGCTCTCCCCAGTGAAGATGGTTGAGTTTCTATTTTATTTAGTGAGCCTTTTAAGGAAGCATTCTTATCTGCAAAGTAAATTGGGCAATCTCTTATCTGGAAGTATGGGAAAGTGCTATGGCCACAAAAGCAACACTTCACAGGTTTTTTTTTCTTATGTCTTTTATAGTCAGCTCAGATCTTTCAACGTATCAGGATAGTTCAACTCAAATGCCTGAAATTCTCCTTCAGAATTTCCTTCTCCTCCTAAGGAATTACAGCCATCACCAGCAGAACTCTCACCCAACAAAATTTTGATATATGAGATGAGAACAAGGTAATTCAGGCTAAATATTAACTCAATCAGGGTCACATGCAAGCATGGCTCTGTTCTACAGGTAAAAGGCTAGAAAAGTCATCAGCAATGAGAGGATGGCGTGACCACACACTACCTATTACACTCTAAAATGTAGTGCTCATGTTGTATTTTCTACCCGTCTACATGTATTCACACAAAACCACCTCATCTCACTGGAGACAAGTTGTTTTTCTGGAAGTAGTAATAGTGGTCACAACTGAAGAGGGAATAAACCTTAATCCAGCAGTCACATACGCTGATGGAGAAGTACAGGATTACTCTGACCCCATACAGAGGGAAATATTCCTTCCTTTCCCAGTCTCTAGTCAGGTCAGAGTGGTATAATTCTTTTACAACAATAAATAAGAAATTCAGACTAAGAAGTAAACTTCTTTATACGGGGAGTGTTTTCCAGAAAAGAACTCATAGCCCAGCTTAAAATTCTGTGGTTAACAAAAGTTCCCACTGCTATACAAAAATCTGTCAAGGTCAACGGCAACTCACATTTTCATTAAATTGCTCCACTTCTTTGCACCTCCCTAGCTCCTTAATTTTTCTTAATCTATACCACCACCCTATGTGTTCAGGAGTTTACTACCATTCGTATTACCAGTGATTACATCACTTTAATATCAAAATCCCAAACCCTTGACTTCCGTTTGCTTTCAGGAAGTAGATTGACACAACAGTTATCTCTGGCATGCAAAAGTTTTGGAGCAGACAATACAGGATTCTCTTTAGAAATGCTGTTCTTACGTATACATTGCTCCAAATCTGCATGAAGAGAGGCAATACAGTGAAGACCTGCTCACAGATACTACCACCACATGCGAGTGTTGCAACTGATTCATTTCACAGAGGACTTAACTAGCATAACTTATATCAGAAAAATACAGATCTGAATATCAGCTGATTCATGGTAACCTACTCCATGCAAGCTTTCAGTTTGTGGCAAATGTTAAATAAAAATGTTCTGGAGATTTAACCTCACGTATTTTAGCTCATGTTCGGTGTACTTGGAGTAGGTTCAAAGCCTTCTTCAGCATCTCAGCTGGCACAGTAATTCACTGAACTGCAACAGCCCATGTATGACTTCAATCATAAACCATAGGATTATAAAGAGGGGATCTCAATAGGAGTCATAACAGAAAGGGAACAGTAAGAGACCAAACTCTTAAAAAAAAAAAAACAAAAATATGTATCAGCTTGTCTGCACAGTTTGCATTCCTGCCAGTCGGCTATAGATTACACAAGTGTACATACATTACATCAAATTCATGCAGTGGCATTTTTTTGTTTGTTTAAAAATATCTTCATGTTTTGTAAATTCTTACATGTTCTGGTTTGGGGTTTTTCTTTAGGGTTTTTTTGTTTTGTTTTTTCGTGAAACTGTCAAACTTTGAAGCAGTTCTTCTTTGTCTTTCCTCACAATCTTAATAAAGTTTAACCTAGTTTTAAAATAGTTATATCTCTTCAATTTTATAGTGTTAATACGAACCTATGACTCTCTATTTTATAGCAATTACTACTAGAATTCAATCATGAAACTGACCTACTGAAGTTTCCTATGTGACCTACTGATTTCTGTGTTCAAGATATGAGTTTAAAAGCAGAGGGCAGGGAGCAAAAGCTGACTTTTACACACGAGTGTATCAGACACACGAGTTTCCTGTGACAGGCTGAATGATGCATTTCATTAAGGTTTAAGAATGCCACCTCTCCAAATTTGTAGTCACCTGACTAATTTACATATGCCAATTTATTAATGCTCCTCTCATCTAGGCCACAGAACATTAAGACAAGACACTTGCTTAGGCTCATAGAGATACTTTTTTCTGTGCATCACACAGCATTAGAAAATGCAAACATTCTTAACTAAGCCATGACTAGCAAACAAACAAAAAAGTTTGCTTCTGAAAAAAAAAAATCTCTATGAATGAAGAAACTGCTCATCAAAAGTCTGCCTCAGTGCATTCGTGACCTTTATTCAACTAAAATTAACATGCACAATTAATCAACTGCCTTACTAAGAAATGTATTTTTGGTTTACAACATTGTTATTATATAATGATGTGTGGTTCTGGTACATCAGATCCAGAGAATTTAACATAGCTTGTAACTCTATAAAGCAATTCTAAGTTGTAAATTGAAATTTGTGACGAATATATCAGTGTATATGCAGCAAATTCACACACTATTATCTATCCCCATATATAGAATCATAGAATCATAGAATTGTTAGGGTTGGAAAGGACCTTAAGATCATCTAGTTCCAACCTCCCTGCCATAAGCAG
>JBCJKH010036271.1:0-11079 GCA_039877255.1 Loriculus beryllinus
CCAGGGATGGGGCAGCCACAGCTTCTCTGGGCACCCTGTGCCAGCGCCTCAGCACCCTCACAGGGAAGAACTTCTTTTAAATTCCCAGAAAAGCCCGAAGCCCCTGAATTAAGTCTCCTGGACACCAGGGCGCTGCAATGGGACAGCTCTGTCATGCAAGGAGAGAGCTAGGGCAATAACTGCTCAGGGCTGCTTTCGTATAAATGTCATGATGACGGTTGGCTCAACTGTTCTTGTCCTTTTGCAATGCATGCATTTTGTGGCAGTAGGTCACATTTCCAGACGGGCAATGCTTCAGCAATTACATCGAATCAGTAAATTCTCACACGACGAGCGTCACTATACTGCTCACACATGGATGAACAAAGGTAAGACCCAAACCCACTGACTTTGTTTTTATCCTAGCATGTGAGTTGAAGTGTCCTGTGTGTTTCTGTCAGTGAGGTCGCTAGCGGAGAGTTTGCAGTTGCTTTTAAATCAGAAGTCTTCTGTTTGTGTGCTGCTGCTCATGGCCAGAGTTTAACAATCGATCTGGTGTTACCAAGGAAGTTGGATCCTGAGTTTCCATCTGCATCTCACTAACCCAAACCATGCATAGGACAGGGCTGAATGAAAACACCTTGAAAAAAGCAAGACTACTAGTGGTGATAGTGGTGTTCTGTGATTTTGACCCATGGAATGCAGCTTTCTGAAATGCGCTGGCTGCAGGAGATAGTGCTTTTACTCAGAGCTGCTCAGAGTCTTAACATCGTGAATAGCAGCATCTCCCAAATGAGACTCACGTGTTAGCTCCCAGGGGATGCTGGACTAGTCTGATTGTGCTCTCAGCCCCTGTGCTGCTAGCTGCAGGAGCAGCCTAGAGACCTGTTTGGAAATCCAGGTCTGCAAGTGTAAGAGGAGGGAAAAGGACATGGTCATCTGAGAGAGATGGCTGGGAGGGAGCAGAGGGATCCTGGGAGTTGGGTCTGTGCCTCTTGGAGAAAAGGAATCCTGGACTCCTTCAAAGCAGGAGGCAATTCAGAGGCAGGAGCACATTTATGAGGAAGTGTCATTTAGCAGGATGTTCTGCAGAGGAGGAGAAGAGGGAAAGAACTGAGGAGCAGAAAAGTGCCTGCTTTTTACATACATCATCCTATCCCCTAACTAAAGCAGGGGGTCCAAATAAACTTTGTTTGACCTAGGTTGCAGTGAGCACCTAGACGTGATCCTGGTTCAGACTCCTGTAGAAAGATGCTGTAGCTGACATTGTTGGTACACCCAGCATGAAGTGAGAGAAAAAGAAAATGTAAGAGAAAACCTGGAATATGGCAGTTGGGTTAAGGATTGCCACAGATTGTCAGTGTTCATACAGGTCAACCTTTAAACAGTGGGACATCATTTTAATCATGCTAGGGAAAGATATGGCAAGTTCTAAAATTTCCTAAAGAAAGTGGTTTTCTATTTCTCCAGGACACAATTGGGTGGTTTCTAAATAGAGAATTTGGGGTAGAATTTCTTTGAGAAAGGAGTCCCAGGGTAAATTTTATCCTGAAAGAGGAAGAGATTTCTATCATGCTTTAGAGCTAGCCAATAAAGTCACAGAGTGACTGCAGCCTTTCACGGGGTTTGGGTCGCTGTTCACATATGTTTAATGACATCAAAATTTGACACTTATCCTGCTGGTGTTCAGAACTTCAGTTTGAGTAGTGGATTTAATACAAACCGGCACAGTGTGTTCCCAGAAGTGTCCCAAAGATTCTGCCTGTTAGAGGCAGTTCTGCAAAGATGTATTGGTTAACTGAGCACAGGAGTGAGGAACATTTCTTGTTAATTTAGGGAGGGAGAAAGCTTGATGACACATGCAAATGGCACATCATATATTTTAAGTTCCGTGTATGTCGCCCACACTAACTGCATTTGTCCTTTCAACATCTTTCTCAGTTTGAGCACCACCATAGTTGAATTCTGTGTGACTGTGATATTAATACACCTGTTAAAGGGAAAATGAATAATATAATAACATTTTCTTTAAATTAAATACCCTTGGGGGAGGAATCTATATAAATATATGTATATATATATATATGGATCCGTGATCTCTGCCTTGAAATTACTGTCTTCCCCTTCTTTACCTGGCAGCTGTCACTGTGCTTAGGAAGGAGCTGGGCCAACCAGTCCACTGCAGGGGACAAAGTACAAAGTGCTAGGGGTTATAGGAGACACTAACTCTCAAGGTATTCGAATCTGTGTTTGCGCATGAATAAACAATCCCAGTTTTATGCAGATAAATTTAGCAATACTGAGCCACAACTAGAGACCTACAACAGTGCCTGCATGAAGGTGAAACGGGGTGAGGGCAGCGTTTGGAAGGTCAAGTACATGTAAGTTTCTCTTCCATGCGTGCCAGGGGTGGCTATTCCTGTGGAGCTCCTGTTTGATGAGTTACAGGTGCCCTCAAATAATAGAAACTGTGAATAGAAAGAATAGAAACACAGAATAGAAAGTGTGAAAGAGCAGCAGGAGAAACTGCCCACCCATCCCTGAATGCCACCTTTTAAGGTAGCAAATGTGGTAGCACTTGATGTTGTTGCAGCAGTGCTTTGCCATGGTTGTCTCCAGCCTTTCCCAGGTAGTTGCTGTGAAGAGGATAGCTTCAAAGCAGTTTACACTGAGTCATCTGGGTACAGGAGTGTAGTGCTGCAGTGCATGATGTGAGGAAAAGGTTCACCAGTGAAACTGCTGCTTCTGGGGGAGAACTGGGACCATGTACACAATATAAGGCTTAGCCCAGTTTTAAGTTGGAGTATGTGAGAAAGTCCTTTTCTAATTCTATTCTTCAGCCATGGCAGAAAGTGTTCCTCATTTTAGACATTTCTACTGGCTCTGAAGAGACAGCTCTCTCTCTCTTCTGAGCTATAACAATGACCATTTCATACCAGACACAGATCTACCTCATAATAGGTTCAGAAGCGAGCCTTTTATCTTAAGTCCAATAGCTTCAACTATTTCTCCATCTCCAGGGCCTCTTGGTCCTCTAGTTGTTGTTGCAGAAGAGCGTGTGAGGTTTCCAATGATCTAGCCATATGTTTGACTGCAGGCTAGTTGACAGCACAGATTGTTTTGCGAAGACTGTGTTAGCAGCCAGCCCTACTCTCTTCATCCCTCTGGCTCCTCTACTCTTCAGTAACCTTTTAGCCTCAATGTGCTTTATAGCCTCCAGTGTGTGGCCACCAACAGTCACTGCTAATGCCAGGAGCTCCCTTGCACAGCTTTGTGCTTCCTCCCTGGCACTAGGCAAAGCAGAGCAGAGATCCCTAGCCCTGCAGCAGCTAGACCCTGTTTGTTGCTATTCCTCTATGAGAAGTTTGGAGTGTGTCTCCAAACCTATGTATTTGCAGTGACGACAATACAGCTCTGCCTCCAGCTGGCTCCTGCTGTTGCCTGCAGAAGCTTAGGCACAAAGATGAAGCGGTCAGCCTAGGCCCACCACGCAGTTGTTGCCAGCAGCACAGAGCAGGATTCTCCCTTTGCTCCCTGGGAGCCCAGAGTTGATTTCTACCCCAGGATGTTTTGGATGCTGGGATCAGTTTAGCAGTCTTTTCCCCAGGGAGCAGTTATTACCAGCTTGACAATAAACGATGGCTATGAACACTGTGCTAGAACATCCTAGCAATGGAAACAAGGGCAGAGCAAAGGACACATGCTCTGAAGTTGGTAATGGTGTCCCCCTTCGTGTCCTACAGCAATGAGATACATGGATTAATTTAAAATGCATTGGTAACATATGGGTCTAAAATTATTCTATGCTCTTTAGAACAAGTCCTTTGAGCTAGGGCTGTTGTAAATTCTAATTAGTCTATGCTAATCTCCATAATAAGCAGCTATTTCTAATGCAGATCTAACTGATGAGGTCTGACAGCATTTTTCACACTTATACACTGGCAGCAAGCTGGTACCAGAATGTTTGCTCAGGTTATAGAAACTCTCTATCTTCTGTACTCTGCAGGGAGTTTGTATTTGCTGCAGGCTTGTGCCTCTTCGAGGACTGCCAATTTATGCCTGTTTGCTTGTATTTATTTATACAGAAAATAGGGAAAACTCCTTCAGCCGTTCCCGAAGCTCCAGCGTGTCCAGTATCGACAGGGACTCCAGGGAGGCAATTACAGCTTTGTATTTCATGGAGTCCTTTGCCCGAAAGAACGACTCTGCTGTCTCCTCATGTCTCTGGGTTGGAACAGGCCTTGGTATGGTCTTAATCCTGTCCCTTAATCTGCCTGCTAGTGATGAGCTACGGCAGTCAGAGCCAGTCATGGTGTCACCAAGTGGTAAGAGTGCAACTCTTTTCCTGGCTATTACCTGCCTTGGTACAAGGGGGGAATAACTGCATGATTTTGTATGGCCTTTGGGGCAGGAATTTCTCAGTATATGTATGAAACGATGCTTACTCACTACACTAAAGGCACACAGGTAAATAAAGATGCCGTGGGAGACCTGCAGCTTCACAAACTGAGGTGCTTCAGTTCTGTTGGCTCTGAAGAGTACTGTGTGTCATGGGCAAAGTTACACGTCTCCTGTGAGGACAGGGAAATTAGCAAGTTCCTTCATATTGTGAAATTACAGTCCTACATAACAGCTCTGATCCTATAGCAACCCTATCTGGAATGCTGGGAAGTGTTTACTGTCTGTGTGTCAGAAAGCTGCATTGAAACAGAAGGGAGTTCAGGAAAGGAAACAAAATGTTGGCAGGTTGAGGTACCTGGAGAGATCCTTGGCTGAGTGAGTGACAGATGGTGTAGCAGAGAGAACAGAGGGCTGGGAGAGGTCAGGTCCGAGGAGAGGCAGTATGCACTTAGTACCTTTAAAGTAAAATCATGACAAAAATCAGGGAATGTGCAGAAATAGAGGTTTTCCTACCCACCAGCTTCTTTAGAAGAGCAGTGCTGAAGGTCACCAGAGTAAGAGCAGCAATTTTACTGCTAGGGAACAAATATCCTATGAGTATAATGTAAAGACAACAGCCTATCTTTATGGTATTCAATAGCATGTATTATGTAGATTATTTAATATCTCTTGCCTAAGACTTTCTCCATACTGGCAGCCTGTTTGTTCACCTTGTTGTGTGGTCAGGAAGAGCAGAGCACGCAAGACTTGTCACCTTAGCTAGATGAATGTGTTTGCTCTGTTCACAAGAGCTGAACGTCAGCTGTGCCGCACGCGTTCGCGGTGCTGACAACCAGCTTCCTTGGGGGGCCAGCATCAGTGAGAGCAAGTTCTGTTTTGCAGGCACAGTTCTGACACTGAAAGGAGCTGTGCTGACCTTCGCGTGCTTGGACTGCATGGGGACATTGACACATCCACCGTATGAAGTATGGAGGGACCCACACAGTGCTGATGATGGTGAAAAGACAAGGAGAAGGAAGCTTGTCATGCATTCCCCTTCCTCCTCCCAGGACATGGGTGATCATCAATTTGCGGTCATTTGTTCAGAAAAACAAGCCAAAGTCTTCTCATTGCCTTCCCAAACATGTCTTTATGTCCACAACATCACCGAAACGTCCTTTTTATTGCGAGCAGATGTGGTCACCCTCTGTAACAGCGTCTGTCTGGCGTGCTTTTGTGCCAATGGGCACATCATGACACTGAGGTACTTATCTAACTAATCTTGGGGCAAAACTAAGCAAAGAGGTGGCACAGTGCTGTCACATTCCACTTGTGTTTGCTCCAGAGTGTCTGATGCTTTGCATTAACTCCCTGGGGAGTGAATTTAGTGCCCTGCCTTGCCACTGCCATACGTGTTCCTTGGCCTGTCTCCACACAGGGAGTTTAGGCAGTCGCGTAGCAAAGCAGACTGTTCTTTCACAGTCATTCCCCCCCACCCTGACTGATGGCTGATGATTTTTAACTACTGTAAAAGAAAACCCTTATAATTTTGCTCAGTTGTGGTAGGTCAGGTATGGAGGAGGGCAGAAAAACTCGGGCACAAAGCATCCTGTTCACCCAGTGTGAAGCAGCAAGTCCCACTCTTGCCATTTCAGAAGATTTTCTGCTTAGAGCACCTGCTTTCCCTTCTTTGTCACCTCCACCAGTGAGCTGGCTGCACAGTACCCCTCTAGCTGTGCCCTCACCTTCCGTATTCCCTTTTCCCAGCCAGGCCATTTACATTTTTGAAGTGGTTTGCCAAAATGGCAAGCCAGGGTAAGCTGGAGGATAGTGAAGGCGATGGGGGAGCAAGGCCTGGAAGCAGGGCCCATGCCCATGTGATAACTGAGGGCAGACCTTACCTTGCAAACTGTCCAGCCCCATAGCACAAGTCATACACATCCCAGACCTGGACGGCAGCAGCAGATTGAGGGTTATTGAGGCAGCTGAAACTTCTTCAGCCAAGGAAGCGAGGTACGGTGGGATGGCAGCGTGCTGATGGCAGAGCTTTGAGCTTAGAGCTGCACTTTAAGTATTCCAGTTATGGAAAGCATGGACTTAAATGTTGGTTTAAAATGCAGCCCCAAAGCAGGTGTACCAGGAGTGGCAACCAATGAACTAACGTGGGTATCTGCTTCCCTGCAGCTTGCCCAGCCTTCGCCCACTGCTGGACGTCAACTACTTGCCAGTAACAGACATGAGGATAGCACGGACCTTTTGTTTCACTAACGAAGGGCAAGCTTTGTATCTCAGCTCTCCCACAGAGATCCAGCGCCTGACTTACAGCCAGGAGATGTGTGACAATCTGCAGGTAAGGCTCAAACCCTTGCTGTGGTGCCTTGGTGCTCGTGTGGGAGGGCTGGTGGCCTGACGCGTCAGGTGTAAATTGCCACGTATTCCCTGTTGGATATCAGTATCTGAAGCGCAGGCTGTGCTGCAGGAGCAGGGCGGACATGCAGGAGCAGCACAGGCATGTTCCTCTCCACTTGCCCTCCTGGCTGAATGTCGCCAAAGCAGCGCTGTTACTGTTTGGACCTTTTCATGGCACTGCCACCTTGCTCCTGTGCCTGAACCTACATCTTGCCCACATTTAGCTGCAGTCTCTGTTGGCTCCATACAGAGGCAGATTTGTGCCCATGTGGGACTTTCACAGCCCAGTTCTCTAAGTCCTACCGTATGAAAGACCAACTGTTAGAAATGACTGAAGGGAAAGAAGGGGAGGCTACACACGGATAGCAGCTACAACAGTTGGTACTAGCACATGTCCAACCACAGAAACTGCCTCAGTAACAATATGAGTTCCTTCCTGTATTTTTAATCATTTTTGATTTTAACTGTTAAAAATACCTGAATACCTGCAGCTTGCAGGAGGTCGGTGGGAGCAGGAGACAAACCAGTGTGGTTAGCAGCAAAAAATACGCTCTGTTTTAATCTAATTTTTAGTTATTTACCATTGTTTTTACTCCAATAATTGGTACTCCCCTTCCTCCACAGGAGGAAAGCATCTCCCATTGTACATTAAAATACTGGAGCTATAGAAAAGATCTAATTAAAAGAATTAATTTGAGCAAAAGGTCTTTACAATGGGAGGTTTCAGTTGGGTTTTGGATTTGGGGTTTTTTTAACAATGAAAATGCAAATTAAAATTTCATTTACTGAAGAGGAGGAATTGTGAGAGGTTACAGGGAGAAAAGCAGTAATAAAAGGGGAAAAAAGGAGGGAGGGTAAGCTCTAGGTTATATAATTAGCAATGAACTAGGATAGAAATATGAAAGAAATGGTCCTGCCAGCACTCATTATGCCCCATGGAATAACATGTGCTGAGCTGCTCGGCTCCCGTCACAGCACTGCCTGTCTCAAGTCTGCAAAAGCCCTGTGAATAGCAAGCATTGCACACAGGCTTTTGTGCATTGGAGAAGAGGTTGTTTTGCACGGAAGCAACCGTAAAATGATCAGGTTTGATCCAGGTACCTTAGAATATGAACCTGCAGTGAGAGGCTTTTACAAGCTACATCATTTTGTTTATTAACCTTAATAGCATCATACGACAAACAACCAAAGGGCAACTCAGCCCTTGCTTCTCTGTGCTGCCAGACTGCAGCTGCTGATACCTTGGCTGTATGTGAAGAGGACAGTACAAGGCTTGCCCAGTCATCATGTATGTACCCAGAGCAGATGACCCTGGGAAAACAGCCAGGCTCATGAGTACCTCCACTTGGGCTCTAAGGGCTGCAGTGATTTTTTTCCCCCCAGAGCAGGTGCCTTTGCAGAGGAGCAGAAGCACTGCTGCCCTCAGCACTCACCATCCCGGGAGGAGAGTGCTCTGTGCAGCACACCAGCGTGTTGGGGCTTGGGTGAGCAAACAGAGCGGAGTGACAGGGCAGTGAGTGTTCCGGTTCCAAACATGGGTGTTACTGCATGCTTTCTAACCCAGGCTGATTCTGGAGAGCTCCCTTTTCCCAGTACTGCTGCAAATCAATCTGAGCATCAGAGTTGGTTGGGCCAAGCGGCTCCAAGGTCTACCACCATGACAGTGCCGTCAGCTTATTTAGCATTACTGATGGCACTACCACCACGCACACCAGCAGAGGAGTACATGGGGAGGTTGTAGGGAAGGTGGTGGGATTTTGCTTAAAAAAGCCCACAGAAACCAACCAAACAAGAAACCAGCAAACTCTGTGAGCTGCTCAGAAGCGCTGACCTCAGGTAAGCTATAAAATGAAAACAAGGAGTGACTGCCCTGTTTGTTTATTCAATTATAGTGTCTCCTCTGCTGTTTCTAAGCAAAATGTGATCTTATCACTGGTATTTACACTCTGTAGTGTGTATAGATTTTTTTTTCTCTGTGGTAATGAACGTAAGGCTGGGCAGTGACAAACCAAGTCACTCTGAAAGCATGAGTGAATCTGGTTAGTCTATTAGTCTGGTTAGTCTGCCTGTCACGAAGCACAAATGCTAAGTACTCAATAGTGTTTGCACAACAGAACCTTTTAAAATGAGCTGATCAGATGCAATGCATGTGGACTCATTAATGCAAATAAAGAAAACACCCAGAACTGCTTCCATCTCACTAATTTTTCACATGGACTTTTGTCTAACTTTGCTAGGACATGCTTGGGGATTTGTTTACTCCTGTGGAAACACCAGAAGCCCAAAACAGAGGCTTTCTCAAAGGACTTTTTGGAGGAAGTGGACAAGCTTTTGACAGAGAGGAGCTTTGTAAGTAATTTATTGGGGTTAGGTTAGTTTCCTTTCAGAAATTAATTCATGGGATCCCCTGCCCTTGTGATAGAGGAATCATAGACTGATGTGGGTTGGAAGGGACCTTAAAACTCATCCAGTTCCAACCCCCTGCCATGGGCAGGGACACCTTTCACTAGAGCAGGTTGCTCCAAGCCGCATCTAGCCTAGTCTTGAACACTGCCAGGGATGGGGCAACATTTCACATGGTGAGAACCCTCTGCCAGAGCCTCACCACCCTTCCATTGTTTCAATGTCTCAGCACCCATCCATTGTTAACCTCTGAATGGAGTGCTACACAGGGTTCAGATCATGGATGAGAAAGTAAAGATGAACAAGGGGAAGGGTCCTCAGCTGCATCTCATCGTTCCTTCAGCTTGGCAGCTTCTCTCACACAGTTGAGGACAGGGTGCAGCGTGACTGTGGTGTAGCTGTGCCCAGAGCAACGTCTTCCACATTTGCCATCTGTGCGTCGAACGGCATCACCACTGTGAGGCTGCAGCTCGAGGATGAGAAGCACTGAGAGAGCCACGGCCAGGGACTCATTCCTCTCTGTCCGTTTCTCTTTTGCAGTTGGCGAGGCCACAGCAGGAAAAGCCTCTCGCAGTCTTGCCCAACACATCCCTGGATCGGGTGGGATTGAAGGTGTGAGAGGTGCTGCAGGAGGCGTCATTGGGGACTTGACTCGTGCACGCATTGCCCTTGATGAGAGAGGACAGAAGCTGGGAGAGCTGGATGAAAGGACTGCGAGCATGATGGCCAGCGCCGAGGCATTTTCCAAGCATGCACATGAGGTAGGGGTCCTGGCACCACACACCCACAGCTAGGAGCTGCCACCCTGCAACCAAGCTTTTGCTTCCCTTTGGAAAAGTCAGATACGGTTCTCCCAGTTCACCCAGTCGAGCTGGTTTAGGTGTACTCATGTTAACCGGCACACCATCTTTCCTGCTCCCAAACAATGAAAACACCCCAAATAAGCTTCCATTGCACAGCTCTTCCTTTCATGTTTTCTTAAATGAGCATCCATTGCTAGCCTCTGAATTTAGAACATGGCACTTCTCATCTCTCGCCTTTCTTATTCTGATGGGGTGGTTTTTTAAGCCTCTCAATGCAGCACATATATGCAGTAGGGCAGAAAACAGGTAGGTGGATGTGTATACAGGAACCTTTACAGATCCGACTGGGAAGAGGAGGAGAACATTTCTTGTACAACCCTGTGGTACTGTTCTATAGAATAGGGCTTGCCTGGAACAGACACTTCTGTGCTTAGAGCTGGAAATGGAAAGTTCTTCCATCCCACGCTGTTAAGGCTGGGAATCGACTACAGTGATTTTCCTTGAAGATAAATCATTAAAGACTGCTTCTCAAAATGCATCTCACATCTCTGGGCAAGACCTTTACATTTTCATTGTTTTTTTAAGTCTGATGAAAAGAAAAAAAAACCCAAAACAAAACCAACCCCTAAAAAACCCCAAACTCACAGAAAGAATGTGCCCTGGAATGCAGAAAGTTTCTATATTCGGGGCGTATCTGCTGTGCTCCATAAGCAGGCTTCTTTCTATAAGGAATAAAAAGAAAGTTCCTGGTTATTCCCATAGCTCTGTATTTTTTGCAGTAGAAAATGAATCAAAGCTCCCTAGGAAAACTCTCCCAGTGCCCAGCAAGAGCAGGGCACTTTTTAAAATTATTGGTTTTAAATGTCACAATTAATTATGAAGTTCAAGATGAGGCCTTAGTGGACTCGAGACCTGATGATGCTGCTGGTAAAGTACCACATTGCTCTTCCTTTTTAACTTATGGAGGCTGTGAGAGTTTACTGGGCCTAGGTCATGTGTGAGATATCATAGAATCCAGACTGGTTTGTGTTGGAAGGGACCTTAAAGCTCATCCAGTTCCAACCCCTGCCACAGGCAGGGACCCCTTCCACTGGAGCAGCTTGCT
>JBCJKH010036274.1:5006-15848 GCA_039877255.1 Loriculus beryllinus
TACCCATCTAAGTCATAGAGTTATAACAACACATTTACTTGCTTTTTTCAAGTCCTATCAGTTTCTCAGCTTTGAATGAATGAGTTACTAAAGTGAATTAAACTGCAGAAACTGAAATTAAGAACATCTAAGTGAAATGGAAAAGTGCTTTCCCTGCATCTCCAGAAGAACTACAGCTGCCAACAGTTATCACTGCAGCAAATTCTAGTTTAACACTCTTAACCACCAGTTAATCACAGTTCAGTAGTTTGGCTTCACTTGAGACTATGGAAATAAATAAAAATTGATTGGTTATTAGCCTTTTAATTATGGCTTAAGGCTTAACTGGTTGTTATCATGTCACATTTGAATAATTTATTTTTCCACAAGCTTTTTAATTGACTTTACAAAGGTATTTCCATTTCATTTTTGTATTGATTCTTCCATCATTACCCAGCAACAGAAGACATCTAATAACAGTTAGTATGACTGACAGACAGCAGAACACTAAATGCGTTATTATAGACAAGCATATTCCTAATGAATTCCTAATTCAGAAAAATCCCCTAATAAGGTTTTCAGACCTTGCAAAACCCAGAACAAAGCACTTCCCATGGCTTTGACCTACCCAGTGCCTGCAGCACGGTTTTGGTGCAAGGAGTCACATGAAACCACATGGAGGGGTTGGGCTGGTCAGTGGAAGCCTGGCTGCTCTGCACATGGCCTTGCTTTGCCAGTTCATCCATCTCTCCTACATATAGGACAGAACAAAATGTGAGGAATACAGAGTTCTATGATGTAGTCTAACATGAAACCACTCTTCTTATAGATACAAAATTAAATTAGTATTTCATTGAGCTTATTTTCTGGATTTCAGTGACATTATCAGATGTTTGGATTCATCTGATCACAGTTCCATTACAGAGATGTTAATGAGGGTCATGCTGAGCTTACTTAAGAGACATGAAATGTACCTTAATCATGTTCAGTTAAAGCAGGGCAACAGGTGTTGAAAACTGAGGCTTGGCCACAGCTTTCTCTGGAAATAACTCTGCTTTGTGACCAACACCCCAGTCATTTCTATTACCTTCTACCTCCTGCTGTGAATCAAAACGTGGAACAAATGCATCAAAGATGCTACACTGCTCTTGACTTATAAGAAGTCTCTTAAATAAGGTGCTGCCACAAGGAAGAGAAGTCACAAACCTTGAACCCGGTGCTCAAGTGCAGGTCCTCAAAGTGCAAGGCCAGTATCCTGCATCCCTCCCAGAACCATGTGGCCTGAGAGTCATTGCTAGGATGACAAAAACCCAGCAATCTCTCAGTGCCTGTTCTCCCTCTAAAAGGCCTGGCTATGCACAGGCAGTGCATTAAGGCACTGGCATACAGTTCACTTCTACAATTAGTTCAGCCTTCTGTAGTAATATTTCAGACCACAGTTTTAAAGCCTTGTTATTTTTTAAATGACTTTGTATACATTTTATTGCTTTCTACCATACAAGCCTGTCAAAAATCTACTGTAGTGTAGTGTGAGAAATGGATTATTAATGCTAGAGGCTGATCACTAACCTTGGATGTCAAAAGTAGCTCTGACCATGAATTTGAGCCTGTACCACTGGCAACCACATATCTGCTTTTCAAAATTCAGGTGCCATGAGTAGTCAAACCACAGCAGCAGCATTACCTGCTGTTTACTCAAATGCAATGTGTGGCAAAAGGTAAAGCTTGGACAAAAATTTATGGTGTTTGATCCTCAAGACAGAGGTCCAATACCAACGACACTTACTTTTGCTCTATTTCAGGAATGATTTGCAATGATTCAGCAAGGATTTGAATTTTTTTCTTACTTTGACAATTGAAGAGTGGTCAAGACCTTGAAGGGGTAACTGTTCTTCAGGGGCACTGATTACAATGCAAAACTTCTTCATGTGGTGTTTACCCTACCCAAATTCTAGTGCTATTCGACACTTCCCAGAGGCCAAACCAAAGCTTGTGTGGCAAGAATGTCAGCTTTCTGTAAGAAATGGTTCTCTACACTGAGGGACAATATTTACCTTTCCAGAATATCTTTTGCTCCAGTGCCCGCCTATATATCTCTAGTGGAAATTTCCCTGTGCAAAACATGTAAACACTGTAAACATCATCTGTGGCACTCAAAGAACAGCAGCAGAAATTGTACTACTTTAATGAGCAACTTTCCTTGGGTCTACAGGCAGCAGGTGACAGGGTGCTGTAATTAGTCTGCTTTCAGAACATTCTGTGATAGTCTTAGCAGAAAAAGCAGAGGCCTTTTTGAACTGTCATTTTTACCCACACTTCTAAATGTTCTTTTCTCTTGTGGATAGATTAAAGGAAGCAATTGAGCAGTGGCTGAATGTATCCATCATGTGCTATTTGAAGTGGCATTAATGGAGGGGTCAGCAACAGTGACCTTCTGCTCTCAGCGATGGTGTCTGAAGGGGACATGCAGGAATGAACAATCCTGCTGCAGGCAAAGTGCCTGCTGCCAGAGCAGGAAGAAGCAGGAAGGGCAGGGTTCTTTGTTCCCTACTGATCACCCCTGTTGCCTGTGATCTTCTCTGCTTGAGAACAATGACAACTCATCCTTCAGAGCCTTTTCCTGAACCAGTCTCAGAACAGAGTCTGATTCAAGTAAGATGATTTGGGGCAGCAATTTTTCTGTTTTTTGGCAGTCCTTACAGTTCAGTTCAGAGTTACAGTTCAGATCCTTGGAAGTGACAAATACACAGAAGCCGGGGCTGAGGTTGACAGTATCAGATGCTATCCTCACATACCTATTTTTTGCTACCCTACCTCTGTGCAATAAGAATCCCCAAGAGGAGTTTATTGAAGTGATGAAACCAGGCCCAAGGAGGTGTACAGTAGGAAGCCAAGAGACAAAGCTCATGAAATCAAACAGAGGAGGTTTCAAGTCAATATAAAGGAAAAACATACAATAAGGATGGTCGAGCGTTGGAACAAAGGCCCAGAGAGGTGGGGGAATCTCTGTCCTTGGAGAATTTCAAGACCTGACCGAAAAAAGCCCTGAGCATCCTGATCCAAATTCATTGCTGATGCTGGATTGAGCAGGACACTGGATGAGAGAACCTCTAAGGTCTCTTCCAATATGAACTACTTTGTATTCAAGAGGACTCCAGTGCCAAAGACCAAACACCTGGCATAGATCAATCTGCTCTGTTGGATATGTAGCAGTGACTGAGTTACACCTTGGTCTGGAGATACATGCAGCAAAACTATCAGGCCCTGCTATTTCCAACAAATATTCCCTGCAGTGCAACAGCTGTGATTAGTATGCTAATGTTTAGCTCACATGCACTGAAATGCAACCCTCCTTTTCCCAGATTGTTGAGCAGTGGAGGTATTACCTTTCACCAGTGCAGGAATGTGATGACAAGCATTCTCCTTCCTCAGCAGCAAAACAAGACAGTGCATGTGTGGTTCGGCAGAGAACTCTGCTCTTGCAGAACTGTCAGGAGAACTTGAAATCTTGCCAGGGCAAAATACAGCAACCTGAAATAATGAGGGCCACGTTAAACTACTAATTCCAGGTATAATCATTACAGGGCTCAAGCAAAAAGTTACAACAAAATACACCAGCTGAACCATAGTAACTTCCAATAACCAGGAGTTCATGTGTCATCTATTCAGAAGACAAAGAAACTTAATTTAAACCTCAGGGAAGAGGCTTAACATAAAAATGTTCTGCTCTGCAGTTGGGCTGGACTAAAACCACAACACCTATAACAGCTGATATGTAGTGCCATCCTGTCACTCATGCAAAAATGATCTTGAATCCCAAACAAAGGGATGATTTTTCAAATACATTTAGCTCTAGACAGCACACTGAAGCAATAGTTTCTGCTGTTGTTTTCTTAAATGGCCATTTAGAAGCATACTCACAATGTTTGGCTATTTGTGCTGTAGTATTCTGTAGATAAGTCATGCTTATTCCACAAAATATTATGGGCACAGAAAGCATTATTCCTCAGGCTTGATCACAGAACAACTAGAGAAGAGAGGGGTTGTACTCCATTTAATTTGCAAAATGATGCATTTCTTGATTAACATGGCAAATGACTCTAAGCATGGTAATTTAGAGTAAGGGGTCCACTTCTTGGTAAAAGAAGGCATCACAGAATTCCTGGGTGATGCATCAAGTTAAGAAGTGCAGATCTGGACTTCTTGCATACGTCAAGCTTGACTGAAATCTTGTATCTATGATTATTGCTGTTTCCTTTGGCTGACTGTCAAAATGCCAACTGCACTCTAACTCAAATCTATCATCAGGTTAGAGCTTCACAGAAAAAGAAGAAATGTCGTTATTTTTTACAGTAAGAAAGCTCTTTTTGCTATCCATCTGGAATGCATTAAACCAGGAGACTTCATGCTGAAAGGCCATAAGCAGTCCCACAGGGACTGTGAAGCACACAATCAAACATGAATCTGTCAGACAAAGACTATTCTCCTGAATATACACCTCTGCATATCTGAAATTGTTTTGGTTTACGGGGATACTGCGTGCTCTTGCTTATTTTGAGGTCAGTGGTAAAATTCATGTCTGCCACTTGGAGCAGGCAAACACGTAGGAGGAGAAGGCCCAATTACGAATTTACACTTCTGTTCTCAGTGAGAGGCTGAGGCTTGGTGGTATTTTCCTACTAAAGAAAAATGACACAAATTACACAACTGAGCTGTGCGTTCATTCCAGTACCTGACTTTGTGTCATGCTCAGCACAGCAGCTTGTTCGGGTGAAAGCTGCAGCTGTCTGACTCCTTGCAGGACAAACCCTTGATGAGTACAGACTGAAATCACATTACCATATGCACAAGGAGATATCACAGGTGACACCGTCAAAATGACATCCCCTAGATCAAAAAGAGGGTAAGAAAAGCAGCATATTATTTTTATAGAAGCTGTGGTATCACTGCAAGACAACTTTGACAGTGGCTAGTTCCAACTTGATCCACATCCCAAATGATGGCACTGTATTTTCTAGTTTATTTGCTCTACCCGGCTCATGACTGCTGTGAGATGCCAACCTAGAATTGCAAAGCTTAAGGCATCATCAGTAATAGCTTTATGAATCATCTACCTCAGACAGTCCATCTCATCAGGTCTATCTAGCTATCTAATAGCTACTCACCTACCTTTGGGGTATCTGTGCTCTCAGTTCACATCAGTCCTTGCCAGGCTATTTGAGCTGTTACCTTTCTGTTTCCTCTTATTCCTTCTTTAGTCTTATCTTTAACCTTTCCCCAGAGCTTGCCTTGCAGCACAAGCTCCTGAACCTTCGAGTTCTGTGGTTGTATGGTCTGTGATCATAACCTCACCTCACTCTCTGGTTTGGTACCACCTGTGGCTCCTGTCCTTGGTTATTATGATAATGGTACCAGCCTTTTCTCTCCTACCCAGTTCTCATCCAGAACTGCTGGCTGGCTGTTCATTCTCTCCTTGTATCCCTCATCCCAGTAAATAAGGTCGTAGAAGCAACTGGAGTTTACATCAGGTTAGAACTTTGGGCTTTTAGGCTCCTGCTTTCCAAGTTGAATCCCAAACTCACTGCCTTTGGTGACAACAGATGCTATGAGCCAATTTAGGGGAAAGAGCCTACAAGACCTCCTGAGCAGTGTCTAAGCCCCATTTAGGTACTACAGGACAAGCTCAAGACTTTTCCTTGAAGCCTCTGATCTGAGGTCTTCACTTTGTTCTAATCTTATCACAGGTCTCTGCTTTTAACACCACCTTCATTACACTGCCCTAGTCCTAATTTAGCTTTTTATTCTTCACACAATGTACATTCAGATCTCCACAGCCTGCCAAGAGTGAGCTCTGAAGAGAAATCCTCAGTATCACTTCTACATGGGTTTGCTGTACACTGTCCCATTATTTCCTTTTAGCTCTAATCAAATGATATAATGAGGTTGGAGTATTTTAGTCTCTGTGTCCCAATTATACTTGTGATTTAGGGGCAGGACTACCAGCAGTGAATGTTTCTTTTGGTTCTGTACTTTATATAGGGATATCTGTACCCCCAGGAATCTGACCTGGTAGTTCAAAACCATTGCAACAAAGCAAGGGAAAGTTTATGTTTATTACCAAGGATGGGACAGGCAGGGTACTTCACCTAAAATGTCTATTTAGGTTTATGGCTTTAATTCTGCTGGCTTTGAGCCAGATTGACATTAGTGCCACATCAATTATATGTGAACTGACAAAATTCAGAGTTGCAGGTGGTAAGATTTTATTTCCTCTGTAGTTGCTAACACTTTAAAACCCAAGCATCTTTTACATAATACACATATTCCAAATCAGTTTTGAACAGCCTGGTCTACTGGAAGGTGTCCCTGCCTGTGGCAAGGGGTTGGAACTGGAGCAGCTTTAAGGTTCTTTCCAACCCAAACCAGTTTGGGATTCTGTGAACAAGAACACCTGCTAGGGTTGGTAAAGGTCTGATTACTTAGGAGGGGCAGATATACTTGGTGGGAGCTGCAGTATATTTATTCTGAATGTTCTGCATGGGTTTATCTTCCTGTCTCAAAGAGAAGCTGCTGGAAACCTGAGGGAAGGAGTCAGTGAGTTTTCCTTCCTTTAAACACCCCAGGGTGTCTGCTCCCAGACCACATTTTCAGCTTCTCTTCCAAGAGTCACGATAGAGTTATCTATCTGAGGAGCAAAGCTTGAAAGTGACTTCCTGAGCCCAAATACAGATGGAACGTGGTGTGGTGTAACTCAGCAGCCCACATCAAATGTGAATCATTAATGGCCATAAAAGGAAGGGGAGGCAGAGAATGTGACTCACTCCATCAGCAGCAACCAGCTGCCATCGATAGCAATCCCAAATAACACAAAGCCAATGGCTGTCTGCCAGGCTACCTGAGTTATACACCATTATAAGAAAGAGACAAGGGGGATTTGGGTAGGGCCAAGTGATAGCCAGTTAATATTAGCCCTATGAAGTACTTTTCTTTGTGATTGTGTGGTCAGTCTTGCCTAAATGAAGTCTTAACCATTTCATCCCCTCAACAACTCTTCAACCAGTAGAGGTAGGTGATCTCTAATCAGATAAACATGCAATTTAAGGGCACTGATAGATCCTTCACCTGACTGTTTCTTTGCAGATCAGATCCCTCTGTGCAGAGATTTCCTGTGGGGTGTTGCCCTGTTTTTGCTTTTTTTACCTTTCAGTGAAAGCTAAGCAGCCTACAGGACTCCAGCAGCTCCTCCCACAAGGAGAATGAGGATAACCCTCTGTCACTTCATTTTAGGCAGCAGCGTTTCACTAGAAATTCATTTCCACCTCTAGAATTGCCCAGGTTACAACACTGAGCAATCCAGTGCGGCAGAATGTCCTGACACAGGTGAACTGCAGTAAGGTAATATTGTCAGAGAAGGACAAACATAACACCTCACAATTCATTCCCTAACACTGACCTTTGGTACTTGAGACAAGCATTGCTAGAAGTTGAGACAGCACCATACCCTGGAGATCAACCTGTTCTTCATCTGCTTCTGCCCTAGTTGATAAAGGGCTATGTGAGCTAAAGGAAAGCAATAAATATTAAAAGCTGTTACACTAGGTTCTGACTCAAACCTACTTTCTGCAACAAACCCAGGGCCACAGAAGCTTTTCCAGTAAAACTGCTTTACCGGAAAAGCCATTTCAACCCCTTGACCATAACATGACCTGCCTCAAGGTCTCTCTGACTGAACATCTTTTTCTATTACTCCCCTCAAGGCTCTCTGTGTTCAGTTAAAGATAGCTAATGCAGAGTAGCCAGCTTGGCAAAGAAATCTGGGAACTGAGCAATATGTCAGGCTGCATCATCAGAACTTTTCCTACCCACAGATACATCATAGTTGCTACTCACTTTTGGTTCTTTAGCCCAAGCTCAGCCAGTTTTAAAGGCTGCTGTTGGACAACACACACAACCAAGTCTGTCAGAGATGAAACCTCCACAATATCCCTGCATACCCGAAAGCACAAATCACAGCACAGTGAACATAAGGTGTGGTTCTGAAAGCCAGGAGCTGACAACAACTCAGACTGCAGTGTGTGAAACTGTTTGGCTGGGTCTGGGAAGCACAGGCTGCTCAGGCAAAGCTGCCTTCCTCATCCTTTGACACCACTGAGCTGGCTGGAATACATCCTGCTTTTTCACTCCCAGGAGACCATGGCATTTGCAAGTATAATCTGAAAACTGCAATCTGAGTTGCAGTTTGTACCTTGTCTCCCAAAGGACCAAATCACCAGCATTAGGAGAAAGACAAGTGCATTATTTAGAATGTAGTGGTGCTCTGGACTGGCTAAATTATACCAGATGAGCAGAATTCATCATCTTTGTAAGACGAAAAAAGCACCCCTGAGGAAAATGAACAAATAAATAAAGAAAATGAAACTTTGCCGAATTTATTTTTTTCAAATCTTTAAAGTAAAAATGAGGAGAGTTCATGGCCCAGCAGAACTGAACTCAATCCCTCCATGAGCACATGTCCATGACACACAATCCCTCCATGAGCATCAAGTTAATTCTACACGGATGTACTTTGCCACTCTGCAGAGAGCATCAATGGGCTGTGGATTCCCTCACCTCTAGCTTGTTGCCACTGACCCAGTGTGCCACATGGCACCCAGTATCCAGGATGAAAAGGGATCTTTAACACCCTGCAGCCCTTCTTCAGCACCAGGCACAGCTGGAGGAGGTTTAAAATCAGTCTGATCAGCTGGATATGGGACAGCAGGCACAAGAGCAGATGCTGCAAGGGTATTAATTACATGCCTAGCTACCAGGAAACAAGTAGTGGGGAGCAACTGCAAGAGCCTCACATCTGACACCTTGACACACGTATTAGGTGCTGCAGAGGAGACTGTCCTGTGAGAAAGGGACATCTGCACAAAGTAGTAACTGGTTTAGAACTATAAAAGTAGGAATATTGCTCCCAGCCTGCACTCTTGTTTACTGAGACCTTTAGCAGAATCATAGAAACATGGAATAGTTAGGGTTGGAAAGGACCTTAAGATCATCACTAGATCCCACTAAACCATGCCACACATGCTGGCATGGGTAAAGGCTGGTAAAGACAGAGCATGACTAGCTGGGTGCCTGTCTGGCCTCCATGTCACACTTTGCCTGCGGAAACCACCACGGTTCAAAACCATGCAGGACCATCACCTTGCTCTGTCGCACTGGGAATCTGGACGCAGGACACCAGCATGCAGTGCTGATGCAGCAGCCCTCCCTCCAAACCAGAGGCAGAGCTCCCTTTGTGCATAGCTGTCCAGGAGGGGCAGGTGGACAAGAAGGTCCTCTGGGCTTCTGTAGTAGATGGCACTGATGGAGCTGCAGTCTGTCATGCTAGCCAGCCGTGGGGCCTGCAAGGTGCTGCATGCTTCAGGCCCTCTCACATCTAATGCCACCACTGGTGGAACCTTGCTTGTCTTTGAAGTACAAGAAGAAGGCAGCTTTCCTGTGAAAGACAGACATATGTGTGACTACAACATGGAACAACCCATCTCGAGGCTGTTCATTCCACTCAAGTGCTCTTTTCAGATCTGTCATAACTGGACTTCAACCTACTAGTTACCTGTCCTGTGGGTGACATGCTGGCAACCAGCTGGATGTTTTTACACAGCAGTAAATCTGAGATTATTCAAGGTAGTCTGTTAAAGAAAGAAGAGCTGGTAGCCTCAGATTTGCCATGGCAAGGAATGTGCAGGTTATTTACTATGGTGCAGCTGATACCCTAGAAGTCAGCACTAACTTCTTGTACAGGCGGTTGTTCATTCCCATGAGGAATGCCAGGGGATTGAAGGGAAGAAAGAACAAGAATACAAGCCTCCAAAGAGAGATGTTTTCTGTGATGTTCATCAGATATGAGAAAACTGGGAAGGGGATCACAAACTGGAAATCTGCAGACTTCTTTTCTAGATTATTTCCTTCTGCCTCCAATACAGATTTTGTACTATGATGTCAGATGACATATCCAGGCAAATATTTGATTGGGCTCTTTTATTCCCCTGCCAGGACTTGTGCTGAGGCTTCCTTTATTTCCTGTAACAACTCTTCCTTATATCTCAGGCAAGCCTTTCTCTATGTCTACTGTCAGCATAGTTGGGACCCAGTAAGTAACTCCAGAAACAGAGCAAATTTGACTTCTCTTCAGTTCTTACTGCAAATGTCAGAAAAAGATGACAGGTGTGTCTTTTTCTTCCCTGAGAATTAAAAACATTTCAATTACCTCATTTGTTGCATAAGAATCAGAAGCCAGAACACAAGTCTCCAGAGTAGGTAGATAACAGAGAAACTGGCTGTATATATTTAAAATAATAATTTTAAAGTTTTCAAGCTAAGGATACAGATGTAATCTACAAACTCACATAAGCAGTTCTCAGCTCAAATAAATTGCCTCTCCATACAAAATGTTCCTAAATAATGGTGCATGGTACAGAGCATTGAAGCAGATCTGCTGCCTGTCATCTCCTAATGACTGCTGATTTTATGGTTTTCTTATTAATTTCTGGAGTCCTTAATTTCTCCAGCTATCAGTATGAATGTATTACACAGCACTGAGCCAACCCCAACTGCAAGCCCATTTCTAAGGCAGTCTGCTCCTGTTGTTTTCAAATGTAAAAAGGGAGTAGGAAGACAGGAGAGTTTTTCTCTGGTTAAGCTGGTCTTCACTCACCTTCTGCCTGAGGAAAAAGAAGCCCATTTCTCTCAGCCTGCCTATACCTTTCCCCAAGAGAAATAGTTTGCCTCTATTTGTGATGGTGTTTTACAAAGTTGTCTGAATTTCTTGAAAGGCCGTTCCTGTGTTTATATGCGAGGGGAATTGAAACGTCT
>JBCJKH010036276.1:0-12346 GCA_039877255.1 Loriculus beryllinus
ATGAAGTAAGTAAACAAGACTGATTCCTGAAGAATCATCAGTAATAGCTCAAATTGTATTATCTCACTAAAAAATGCAGATTTATTACTTTCTTCATTTTGGCTGTCAATACAATAGATTAAAAAAATTGTACCAACCAGACAAGTCTACTATAGTTTGGTATCTGAGCTGATAAAATGGCTGTCTTCAAATGTGGAACCTGAATGAAACGACAGTAATCAAATTAATGATAGATCTTACTCATTTGGGTTTTTTTTCCCATTTCTGTAACTGGAAGACTGGCTTGACTACAGAATGTTTGTACTTTGAAAAGATTTACAATAGCAAAGACTACTGATGAAAATATGCAGAAAGAATATGGTGACAGTAAGAGACACAGAACTTCCAAAGAGAAATAACTTGAAAGAGGTCTTGCTTGTAATACTATCGAGCTGAAACAATTGTAATGAATTGTGTTTCTCAATAGACTCTTTTTTAACACTGGCTAAACACATTAGAACCTACACTTCTTTTCATCCATAGATTACACTGCTTATCTCTACATCAGAATCAAAGTGGACAATATTTTATACTGTTATTTACAAAGTGAGTCTATAGACATTTTTTACAGTGTCTTTTGAGGTCAGAATAGAACACAGGCAAAAACCTTGCAACTAACAATGAAATTCAGTTGACATTTGTTCTTACTGAATTAACCATCTACCTTGTCATTAGTTCTGTTCTGTTGTTGATGATACAAATACCAGCAGGTGTGGAGGTTCCGTAAGGTTGAATTGTGTAAAAATCCAGTGTTTCATCTTCAGAAGACATGAGGTTACGAACCATTCCAACAGCTTATCCTGTTGGTAAAATAAATAAAATATGAGAAAACAAAACATCAGAAAACAGTGGCAGCTTGTTTACATAGTTTGTTGGATGTAATGGCAGTCATGAAATATGAATGCACATCACATTTGGTCTCAGTGCATCAATATTTTTCTCAATAGAAAGCAATGCTGAAAACTTTTGTCAAAACATTCTCATTTCTTAAAATAACAAAATATGTGAATAATACAGCAGTAAAAAACCGCTATCTTTTTAAATTACCATCTCCATTGTGTTTTTCTATTAATAGTGCAAAAGGGCTTATTCTCAAATAGAAAATTAATGGGCTTCTTAATTAGGAACAAGATAGGAATCCTAATTAAATTGTTCTAAATAAAGTGAAATTTATTAGCATAATTTCAAGCAGTGGCTATAACATACCATGGCTTAGAATCATTAAGAAGTCATCATTTTGATTCCACTACTTGTTCTGACATTTCTATGGTAAATCTGTCACGTGTCCAAACACACCAATTATTTGAATGCCTCAGGAAGGTGCTCTCTGTAGTGAATGAGCTGGAGGAGTCCCAGCTCTGCTGGTTAAACTAACTCAAGTAAAGAGCCATGTTACAGATGGACTCATTTTAGCTCTCAAACCATTACTAAAAGTTACTGTGTGTATTCTTAGACTACTCTACAGCCTGCAATCTTCATATATCCAAGTAATTTTCGTCATTAGCAGGCCAGAGATTTTGCTCCATTGAGGACTACTCAGCAGCTATATGAGAAAACAAACACAAAAGTTTTGAAAATTAAAGGTTGAATACACATCAGCTTTACTTGAAAAAAAAAACCTTCGATTTAATGTTACAGAAATCGTATTAGAAATAAGATCTACAGTGAGGCAACTTTGAAAAAGATTACTTGTACACTAAGTACAATCACATTGATTAACATTAAACATTTGAACACTAACTAAAACTGAATCCAGTAAATTGCTAGGAAAGCTTACGTAAATCACTGTGTGATGAGTACTGTAATTCTATTAGAACTCATTAGTTTGCACTCAAGAAGCAAAATCTAAAACAAATCCAAAGATAAGCCATTAAGACTTTTAAAGAAATATTCTCAATGGAGGGAACAATTTAAATTTTTTAGAAGTAAATATGTGTGGTTATTTCTGATTTTTTTCCAGGAGTTTTGGGGTAGAAGGTCAAAACAACCCAAAACATTTTTCTACAAAAGCTCACTTACCCTTTTTAGAGTAGCTGTGAACAAAAGTGGCAATGGATCAGAAACCTCTTATAATTTCTCTTACTACTGAAACTGTGTAAAGCAAAGCTTTTGGTTCCTTCTTTAGCTTCATTTAGCAGGATACTGTAAAAGCTGCTATGAATCAGGTGGAAAGAACTCATGCTGAACTAAGCATGGTGTATCCTTCAACACACTATAAATTCTAACTCTCTGCCCTTTGAAATTAAAAGTACCTGTTTGAGCATATTTGCTGGAAGCTGTTCCCAAATAGAAGTGCCAAAATGATTTCTTAAATTGAAATCATGACGCTTGGGAGCCAGATTTTGCTATGATTTATAAAAGTGCAGTCTTGCTGAAATTCCTTTCTGTGCAGGAGGTCAGTAAAAGACTTTTTTACCATTACAGTGCTGGCACTCAGTGCAAGGTGGAATTTTACTTAAATAATCAAATGGGTTATTACTAAGCAGAAAGTCTGGGTGAAATCAAACACCACATTCAGCAAGAAAGTAAACTGGTGACTAGGCAATCCTCCAGATAATTTCTTTCTTAAAAGCCAAATTGAAGCCAAAATCTTAAGTTGATAAGGATACTGTGCAAACTGAGGAGAGCTGCCCAGGTGAGACTGTATTGTTACAAAATCTGTATGTTTTTCTATGTAATTTTGCAACTCTCATCAGTGAAAACAAAATCCAGATGCTTTATTTTTGCCTGACTTTACCTTTGTCTTATGGATTGTATCCTGATGAGATTTTTCTAATGTAAAGAGACCATTAAGAAAAGAAGTCCCAATGATACAGGAGTTACCAACACATGAATATGTGCCTGTCATTTCTAGGTATCTGTTGTGTTCTATGACCTGAACTAACTGTTTCAGCTGCTAAATATGTATTACATGAACATGTAAAAGCTGCATTTACTGTGGTTAATAAATTTTTACATTTTAAGATAGGCATTCAAATTTACATGTTCATTCAATTTTTATATGGGGAAAAGGCACCCTTCAGTCAATCAGTTTCAACTAATCAGTGCCTTAATGGATACATTTGCAAAGGTATTATCTTGGCAAAAATCACCTTCCTGCACTCTTAACTCTCTGATGGTTATCAAAGATTTCCTTAAACAAAAAGTCTTTCATTATAACATTCTGTAAAAAAAATTATCTTACATTTCAGCTATATGTTCATATTACATATATATCTCAAGAAAATAATATGTTTACCTGGTACAGAAGTGTGTGGTCTATTTGTGGACTGCAAGAATTCCAGATTGAAGTTTCACAAGCAATATCTTAAACAACAAATTAAGAATGAACTAAGATTAGTCTTTTCAGCATAATGACATGAAAATCATAATAGGAGATCAAGGTTACATAAATTTGCTTGCTACTTAGGTTTGAAATAAGTATTATAATTATTTAACTTTGTTAAATATGAAAATAATAAAGGCTTTGCAGCTGTACAGCATATCTTACTGGAGGGTCTGAAAGCATCCAGTGTTAATTTCTTATCATCTTGAAACCAGGATACTTCAAATACTATTAAAAATTTGGGGTGTTCCTACTATACAGTCAGTTTTGCTCTTTCATCTAATTCTGTTTGTGTGCATATTTCTGCAAGATAAGGAAAACAATTTCAATTTTTTTTTCATTGTTATATATTACTATGTTATGAGAAGCATTTTTAATACAGATTCTTTTCCATGGATAGATTTTTATCATGACATTCTGAAAGTGTTTAAAATTAAGGAGGCTGAACGTATTTTGCCTGCCTTATATCCACATCTAGAAACCAGAACAGTATAAGCCATCTTTTCCATTTCCTATAGTAATTCTATATCTAGTTATGATGATCTAAAATTGCTATATTAGATTTTAAATCCTTTTGTGAAATAAAGTCATCCATTAAGCCATTTATCTGTGCTGAATTCTAGAAACGATATGTGTTCTCACTCTCAGAGGAGATCTTCATAGATCCATAAATGAAAAATTTGTTTTGGAAAGGGAGTATGTCTGTGTGTATATTAGTAATACTGAATGGTAAAATCAATCTTTTTCCCAGAAATTGCTCGTAATGTTGTTTCCATAGAAGAAGTCAGCTAGGAAACTGTAGTCTACCTCTAGAAGTCGTGATTCTCTTTTCCCTAGCCCAGAGGCTGAGGAAATAAAAACTTTCAGCAGAAAGCCAGGAAAATTCAGTAGAATAGCATTTATTGTCAATCAACTTCTGTAGAACAATAAAATGTCAGCTACATTATGGGGTAATTTTAAAAATTCTGTCCAAAACGGGTGCAGAGGTGATGTAACTGTATAATGCAGAGAAAAATAATTTAAGGGATCTTTGAATATGCAAATCTCTCCCAAAAGTACCAACTCAGCTATAAGATAGCAACAAAAGAAACTACTGTACAGACTCTAGAAAAATGCCTGAATCTGATCCATTTTTTGTACAGAATTACTTTTAAAAAGGTAAGAAAAAAAATTATTTGCTTGGTGTTACTGCTAACAAATTCATTTCTGGTGTATCAGATACAAAGTATTCAAACACATGGTAAAGTTATTAGCATCTTGGTTTCTCACTGCTGCAGTGTAGTCTGCAAGCTGCAAAAGACATTTTTAAGACTGTAAACTTCAAGACAGACATACTTTTAGATTTTTAATAAATCAGGGCAGGGGTCATATTAGTGACTCCAGTTTTAGGAGATAACTTGGATAAAAGGAGCTAAAAGATACTAACAGGCCTTGCTTCATGAATCCATGAAGATCAGGATGTGCAAGAAAAAAGCTCTGAGGCAAGTGATCACTTTTCCAAATACGCAAGAGTCGGCTTGTTGGTTTTTTTCTCTGAACATTTATGAATAAATATGAAAGCCACAGGCACAGAGCTTGTCCCTTGTACAGTTGTGTCATTTTATAGTAACCTGCCTCTTGAGACAGTGAGTTCACAGAGGAGCAGAACTTTGTAAGGAGTTCTCCTGAAAACAGTTGTCCTTAATGAGCTTCTCCTGAACCCTGCCTTGGGTCGTGACTCCAGCACCCTGCCAGGGTTTGTTTTCTTTCCAGAACACAATTGCTGCACCTTTTAAGAGCTAGTAGTTAGACAAGGCCAAGACTCCTCTTCACCACTGCAGCTGAACAAGTACTTAGTTTTATTGGATAGCATGATAGGAAAAAAATGTCTTGATGATTCAAGAAGTGCTGATGATTATTAGTAATTTCAGATGTTAAAAGCTATTCAGTATCAGGCTAAACTCTTCCATTTAGCTGAAAGTTTTCAACCCATGCTTTGTTGAATCTGAGTTCAAGTTCAACCATCACGTGGCAGTTTCATCAACTGTTCTGTTGTATTTGCTAATAAGCCATCTGGCAGGGTGTCATCTTCTACTGAAAACAGGTGTTTGATCCAATTCTCATTTGTTATACTGTCAAGAAAGCATTCACTAAAGTTGGTGACTAAATCCAGGCAATGTTCTTGTATGTCAGCAGAAAGGATGAATTTTGAATTAACATTAAAATATTTTCATTACTAAAACATTTGCCAGTTTCTCTCATGTCTCTCAACTCATCTTATTGTGTCTTAAGATGCAGTTTCTTTATCTTGCCCTTGTTCTATATTCTGATTTTTATCTAATTATATATTGCATTCTATTCGTCGTGATCCAAGAACAAAAAGTTAAACTGATGGGTTATAGAACCTTAGCTCACTGAAAAACAACTTACCTCAATCAAAATTAATACTTCCCTGGCAAAAAAAAATGTGTTCCTTACAAGAGAATTCAGAGTTGTGAGCCAGTACGTGCCTAAGTGACAGCATTCCTGGGTATGGAAAAGGGGGTTTGGACAGTCATTTCTCACTTCATTATGAAATATGAAAAACAAACAGAGCTTTAGCTCTAACAAAACTAAGTTCTTTAGCAACAAAACAACAAACACCAGTTGCTGACTGAGATTTTGACAGCTACTGCTATGTGGCAATATACTGAATATACAGTGAATATGGAAATAGGTGACTCTTAGCTTTAACCAGAGCACTAGTTATTGCCATGATAGATGTCAGCAAGAGCAAGTACCAACACTAACCCGTTGTAAATCCTAAATATAAAAAAGGAAAAAAAATTGCCATGTCACAAACCAGGAATTTTTATTTATTTTTTTTATTTTTATTTTATTCTCTAGTATACATGTACAACCTGACCAAAGCTGACTTCTCTTGAGTACAGTGAAACAAAAATTGGTATTTTAAAATGTCCTGCAAGCCCTACTCAGAAAAAGTCCTGTCAAGAATCCTTCTTGACCATCAGTAAAAAAAAAAAATCACATCAAACTAACTTGCACCCTTTTCCCCATGACTTGACATCACAATGTGTTATGCCAGTGTAAAGATACAAGTATTAGAAAATGTTGAAGGTTTCTCAGTGTGAACAATTCCTGAAATCATGATACCACTCTTCTAAGCCCTTTCTATGGGAAGCTGGCATTACTGTTGATTCATTTAGTTTACTATATAAAAAATAAATAAATATAGAGGCTTATCTTTTCAAGATCTGTACTATGTATCAAAGTGATTTTCAAGTAGGGAAGATTTTCTCTGTATGACTGAATAACAAGTTATAGAAATAATGCCGCAAGGTGCTTGTCCATTATAGCACTGAAATAAATCCCAAATGATAAGTAACAGAGACTCATACTTTTTAATGATCTGAGGCTCCATAGTGTTCCCAAGACAAAGTTTAATAGCTGTGCTTGAATTCTTTTTCTGTTCCCACCACCACCACCCACAAGTCATTATTTAGTTCAAGCCTATTTTATTAACAGAGTTCTGCTGTGTCTCTTTGTGTTGTTTTTGTCTTTTTTTTTTTTTTTTCCCTACAGCAACCCGCATTTCCTTAGTTCATAAAGAGTAAACAAGATGAACTGAAATTGCTTTATTGACAGTATTATTTGGAGACAGATTAGAACCTTAAAATCTGTGGTTGGGTCCTTAGGATGAAAAGACAAAGGAATTAAGACTTTATTGGAAAAAAATAGCACAGCATTTCTAAGTTATTGAAAATTTAGTATTAAATGACTCAGGGTGGTCATTAATTAGTTACTGAGAAATGGTGACTGAGGGAAACAAAATAATCCTTCCTAAAAGCAATTTCTGTAACACTTCGGGGCAGGATATTTAATTTTAATTGGTATAAAATAAAAGCAAAAAAGCATCAAGAAGCTGTAATGGATTGATTACAAAGTGTGTGTGAGCCCCCATCTGTGTTCTCACCAGTTATGACCAGCCATCTTAGGGACTGAGTTAAAAACAAGGAAAAGCCCTACAGGATCTCCTGCCTTTCATCTCTTAGAGGCTTAAGGATTTCCTGTGGTGGTAACCTTGAATTTATTAAGTTACATAATGCCTGTACCATATCCTCATAATATCTAATTATTATAAGTCAGATCAAGAATAAGGATTTAAATGGAAAAATAAGCATGATAATTTGGAATTAAGAAATGCTACAAAACAGCCGATGTACTAACAACCTATGACTCAAAAACGAAAAAAGAGGAAGATAGCACTGATTAAAAAGCAATTTGGCTTGAAGACAAAGATGCATAAGAATAAGAAGAACATCTATAACAAATACTAGAAGCTGTAAGAAATATACCTGAGAGATTTAAGAACTGTAAAAATTGAGACAGGAAATCAAATTATATAAACCCCAATGGTCAGACTGGCAGAACAGCAGTTAAAAGAACTGTTTTTCTGAATAAAAGAAAGAAAAAGATCCTAATAATATTACTGGAATATGTTTGCATGGATATAACAAAAGTTATATGATGACTTCGCAAAATATTTATGTTCTGTATACAGAGAAATAATGAGGTGATGCAATTATACCATAGGATAATGATGAAACATTCTCCATTACAAGTAGGTAATTAGGTAAGTTTTATAAATAGTAGCAACTAAAAACGACTGAGTAAATATGCATATTTGGATAATTTGTATCAGATTTTTAAAACAGCTGGAAAGGACATTCCAGGCCTGTAAGAATCCTTGAAATATTTGCATTCTGGGAATATTTTGGACCAGTATTTTAAAAGGGTGCTGGCACAGGGAGTTATGGGCCTGTCCATCTAAGATGGAACTTAATGAAAAAAACAGAACTGATAAGAATGTACCAGAATATAGTTCTTATGGAATTTAATTAATTCTAGTCAATGCCATTTTTTGAGCATAGATCCAACCCATTCTCTCAATCTATGATCCTCTCACATCTATTCACATATAACTGTTCAAGAAGGTTTGTTTTGGCTGATGAATTAAAAAGTGCTGTTCTGGTGATACCTATTTAGTGCTGCAGGATATTTTGTTTAGGAAAGCTGAGTGAATTGAAATTAATGCACACATATTTCATGATTCAGTGGTCTCAAAAATGAAGTGTAAATGGAAAATACTGGGGTTTGGTCCCTTAGGAGCTGTGTTTTGGCTGTGTGCTCTATAACAGTTCTATTGATTAAAAAAAAAGAAAAGAAAATCACAGGTACCACTGGCAGAGAACAAAGTGGCTACTCACAAAGGGGACAGCTCATTGCTACTGGACATGCTGCTTTCTTGGTAAATTGGCTGCAAGCAAATATATGAAGTCATACATCAAGGAATAAAAAGCAGGTGTTGATCCTAGAGTGGAGGAATCTATGTGAGAAAACCGAGTGGAAAGCAGAGCTGCTGGAAGTCTGCTAGATAACCAGCTAGAGGTGAACACCATCACAACAAACTCAGTCTGTCAGCATGAAAACAACAAAATGAGGACTATGAAGGTGTTATATACCAGCTCAATCACATCAGTACCCGGCACTGGTGTGACCGTTTCTGGAGTAGTGTGTTCTGGTTAATGCCTTTGCTTAAAATGCCTGTTGATAAATTAGAAATTGTTCAGGGAAGTGTCTCAAGAATGATTACACTGTAATTGGAAAGTGAAAGCTACAGCTATTTAGTTTATCAAAACAAAGCTTAACAGTGACTTGATTATGGCATTTTTTTAATACTTTTTTTCTTATATTGAAATGTTAATCAACATTTCATCCTCAAACAGCACAATTTATCTCATCCCAGGTTTTACTCATGCTGATGTCCTCAAAAGTTACATCAAGTGGCAGTTCTGGGGCTCAGTGAAAATCAAAGCCAGAGATAGATTTTTCTAGGTAGAGTTTTCACTACTTTTCAATTGGTGATTTAATTCACTTCAGTAACGTGTAGATATGAGCAGCAAAGTAAAAAAAAAAAAAAAAAAGTTTAAGAAGGGAGGGGGTAAACAGTAACTTAAACAAAAAAGCATTAACAGCACTTTAGCAAAAGAGTTCAGAAATAGGTTTCTCATTAAAATGAAAACATCATTTCAGCAGTCTTGGCTGAATTTATACCACACTAGGCAAAATACAGGGCTGCAAGTAAGTTCTGCTTTTACACAAAAATGCACATTATTTCTGCATAAGAAGCATGTAATTCAGCATATTCTATTTAAAAGGCTGCAGATAATTGTTTTCATTACAGAATCTACAAACTCAGACTGTTCATGTACTTTGCACCAGCCTGTGAAAGCACATCAATCCAAGGGCATCGGTTCTGATTTAATGAAGGTAGCAGAGTAGCAGCTTGTGTGAAAAATGCCAGCCACTAGTGCTTGGGCAGGCACTAGACAAAAAACCTAGAAGACTCATAAAATACTGGGGGATTCTGAAGTGATTTTTGAAAACACAGAACCTAATTAGCTTTGATGGGAGGCTATGGGTGTTAGGTAATTGGTTTAACCAAGAAGAGAAGGCCCAGAACAGCATGTTCCAGCTGGTCCCATACTAATTTCCTATTAGTTCAGCTTCATGTAGTTACTGGAGGCACCAACAAGAATGAGAATGGAACCAACTTAGTGGTACAGGATCCATAAAAAAATTTTCAAGATGAATTTCCAGAAATGTTATCATTTTGGTTGCAAATTTTTGTTCTTGCAACTATAGCTTCTTCACCAGAAGAGACAGTAAGTGATAGTAGTACAACCAAACTGATCCTTCAGTCTCACCACAGAATCATGAAGAGATGCTGTACCTTCAGGAACAGGCAGTGCTCTGAACATCAATTCCATGTTCTCATTTATGTGGACTTCTTTTGCATCCTGTGTTATTTTCCAAAGCAATAAAACGACTTCATTTCCATCTTGATGAGATACTGTTAAATGACAACCAGCTAACCTTCTAACAGCTGCCTTTACCTTACCTACACACTTGAAATAAGTATGGCAAATAACCCACTTTGCATGCCAACTTAATATATTCTCAGTCCTTTGATGCTGATATTCTTCAGAGCCTTTGAGAAGCATCCACCTGTGACCCTGTTTCAATATAGGGATTTTGCCAAAGGCAAACTCATAAAAAATTACTTCCAGAAGGAAATGCTGTATTATTAGATCCAAAAAAAGTATCCTTTCCAGATACACTTTATACAGTCATTCTGACAGATTTCCTAAATGGCCATCTTTTTTCTGAGGCGGTAATTTCTGCAACATAGATTTTGATTTTGTGCAACAAAAATCACATGAGCTCAAAACCACTCTTTTTTTGAAACAATAATTTAAATGTGCATAAGGAGAACAGTTTCATAGCAGAACAGTCAGAATTTATATTTTCTGTTAGTGTTATGTGACTGAGCAAAATGCCTGAGAGCCTGCAGCAAACCCCAAACATATCAGACAAGACGTTACACAAAATATTTTCACATTCCTGGGGAAGATGCCATTGAAAGCATGTAAAAGGGAATATTTTTCCCTATCAATCCAGGGCATTGGATGAGCTACTAATTTACCCCTTAAGCAGTGAATATATAAAAATATATATGGTGAAAGCCTATAAATGCAATTTGGCTGAGTCAGTAATAATATGGCTGATGTTTTATTTTACAAAATTAAAAAAAAAAAAAAAGAAAAAATAAACCCACAAAATGCCAAATCCACAGCTCTGTCTTCCTAAATAGAGTGGCATCTTCCATTAGTCTTCCTAAGGAAAGATCTTATTTTAAGAAAATACCTATTTAATTCCGTCTTCTTCTTGTCAAGCTTCATTTAAAGTCTTTTAAAAGCAATTTTAT
Source organism: Loriculus beryllinus (assembly GCA_039877255.1). Taxonomy (NCBI): domain Eukaryota; kingdom Metazoa; phylum Chordata; class Aves; order Psittaciformes; family Psittacidae; genus Loriculus; species Loriculus beryllinus. The sequence goes on from JBCJKH010036276.1 coordinate 11,172, forward strand.
CTTGTATCTTTTGATTAGGACATTAGAGACTGCTCTATTTTTTACTCAATCAAAAGTAAGATACTGTGCTCTTCAATGAATTTACATTTGGATGTATTAAAATCTTAGAAAGGGAAATTAGAGTTAAAGCCACATCCAGAGTTCATGGGAGGACAAGAAAGACTGCAGGTGAATGCTGGCTAAACTCTCCAGTGAAAACTAAAGTCAGCCTTAAACGTAAGAGAAGAGCCAGTTCAGTGATACATTACTGCAGCTTCCCTAAGTGGACAGCAGTGGATTCATAAAAAGTGAGGCTGGAAAGGATCTTAAACTGCCTAATCCAAACTGCTTTCCAGAGATACTCTAGGTGAATTGGAGAGTGGGCCATCCATCAGTGGGCTGCTGCAAAAGGGTGGTAATGGCTGCCTTGTGAATGGAGGCTGCTGGGAGTAGCTGGATGACTTGGAAAACCCTCCAGTCCAATTTGTCAAATGATGGGACTGCCCCTGGGGCAGCATTTGGCAGTTCAGGGAATGAACAAGGGCTAGAAGCCTCTCCAGTAGAAAGGACGGTGTCTACATAAAAAGCTGGAAGCAGGGCAAAGTCAAAAAGAGGGCAGTTTAATTACAGAAGCAGCAAAACAAGGCACATACCTCCAGCCGAGAAAAACTTGCCAACTGATATTGATCCACAATTCACATACAAGGGGGAGAAGCTTCTTAAAAGACTCCTGAGAAGACCTATCTTATGTCCGAAAAATATCAAGATGTGGGAAGCAGTTGCTCACTGTTCATAGGCTTGCACTTATGTAACCTATTTCTGTTAGGGTGTGCATCAGTGAAATGAGATGGATGTTGTGTTAGAAATGATACTCAACAAAATTAAAATCTAATTGGAACATCAAGAGGGGAGATTTATATTAGATATTAGGGGGAAAATAATCCTCACTATGAGGGTAGTGAGGCACTTGCACAGGTTGCCCAGAGAAGCTGTAGCTTCCCCATCAAGGCCAGGTTGGACGGGGATTGGAGCAGCTCGGTCTAGTGGACGGTGCCCCTGCCCACAGCAGAAGAGTTGGAACTAGGTGATCTTTAAGGTCCCTTCCAAACTAAACCATACCATTCTATGATCAGACTTCATATAGGAGAATTAAGAAACTAAACAAATCTACTCAGACTTCCAGAATGCTACAAAGT
>JBCJKH010036277.1:3078-17016 GCA_039877255.1 Loriculus beryllinus
CAAAGTATGTGGTACTCTTTTAAATAGCATGAAGATACATCTCTTTAGATTTGGAAACATTCCCTTATCAAGAAAAGACCTTTCTGCTTACCAAATCAAAGCTACAATTGATAATTATTTTGTACCCCAACACTGAAGTGATATATGGGCTGGTGAATCTCTATTCTATATTTCAAATAAGTTTTGATGGGACATGCCAATAATGCCATGTTCTTCAAGCATTTGAAACTGCGCAGCATCTTGCTCTTGCATGTAATTGCTAGATAGCTGTTTGTAACCTTTATTAAAAACTAGTTCAGCAGAGCACTTTTGCCTGTGAATTACAGGATTACTTGTCATAGGTCAGGAGAAGATCCATTAACACAGTGCACCAGTTTGGGTTTATTTGATTTGTCTCTCATCTATAGGACATCAGGACTGTGGAAGCTCATCTTCAATTCACCGTACATCAGTCATGCTAAAAACAGAAACTGTGCCATGTGTGGTAACTAGATCTGCTGCAGTTTTTTCCAAATGCTTCTGCTGAGTCTCTTGGAATAAGAGTCAGACTACATCCAAACCTAACTTTTGAGTTTACTGGCAGATTTTAAGCTTGCCTGTACCTGGTAAAATTAGTATTTCAGCTGAAGTTCAGGTATGTTTTTATTCAAAGCAGTGCATAATTGTCTGGGGTAACCAGTAAAGCCAGTGGGATGAGACTTTTTGTGCTGGTGTCTGAGCTCAGCTCTCGCTAATAACGGTATTGGGCAGGATCTGTATTTTCTCATTAAAACTGAGACTTCTCCTTGGAAGCTCAAGGTGCAGCAGTGAGGCCATGCCACATCATGAGCCCATGCAGTACCTGGAAGGGTGCGTCTTGCTTTTGTCTTCCTCCTGCTCAAACTTGGCTGCTGCTTCCAACCTCCTCCACTTACAGATGTGTGCAGCTGCAAGGTGGGCTGAAGCGAGGGATCAATCCTACTGGAAGCCAACACTTCCGAGGAAGGGGGAGGGGGAGAGAGCTCTACTGCACCAGTACACATGTATTTGCTATATAATGTTTTTGGCCCTTTTGGCCTTAATAGGATGTTTCTGAAATCAGTTTCCACTTAAGGTATGTCTGGATTTGTTATTCTTATAAGTAGGATTTGTTAAATTTGTGCTTGTGCCCCATGTTTGTATGTTAGATTGTTTGGATTGAATGTGATACATTACTACTGTTTTCTTTCCCATGCTTTTCCTAATACCATTGAAAGCAAACCATTATTCATTTGTAGTAATGATGCTGTCATATTGTTGAAGTTGGATAAAAGTAATATAAGCCCTGTCTTAGTCTCTTTGTAGACACTGTCAGTGGCATCATATAACAACTCTATTGATTTTGAAAATTGGTCTCCAAATGTATGGAGGAAGGAAAAGATTATCTGCTCCTGAGTAATCCACATGGTCACAGTACAGTTGAGAGTCTTTTCTGAAGATTATTTTCCTAGTTGTGAAATAGGTTGAAGCTTTGTCCATGTGTTCTCAAGACAGTGCATTTTAAAGTTGATCTTGAAATTGAAAAAAGTTAAGGAAAGCTTGTTGGGTTTCACTGCAGGCATGCAGCCAAGCTTTGTAGGCAGGAATAATGTAGACAGTATCTCAGAATGATTACTTGTCTCTGGGTTTGTTCTTATTTAATGTAAGGTAATAAATTGTTTTTGGCCAAAGACATGTTCCTGTATCTAATGTATTCAAATGAATGACATGTCATGTGGAGTCTGTAACTTCTTCCTAATAGTACTGGTATGATAGTTCACTGGGCTGTGCAACGTTTCAGTTGTCTGATATGAATGGGCAAGTATTTTTATGAAAAACTAAACAACGATGTGTTATTTTTTTTTTTCTCAAGATTTATAGTCACTGCTTATTTTTACATTCAGCTGGTGGAATGTAAACCTTTGCTGGCATGTTTATTTTAATGAATCATTGTAACAGGCTTTTCTCAAGGCATTTATTTAGAAGAGTAGTCATGTTCTGCCCTAAAGGTACAGGGAGGCAGGTGAAGAATTGCCTTGTTCCTGTGTATTCTTGACTGCTGAACAGTGACTCAAATGGACTAGGGAGAAGATGCTATTTATATTGTGAAATTTCTTAAAAAGAAACATTCACTTGCAATGAGTACTGGTTTTATGCTTCTGTTACTAGTTCTCCTTTTACATTTGAACCTTTTAGCCTGCTGTAAGATTACAGAATTTTCTCCTCTTTAGTGGCAATATCCAGTACGCAGAGTGCATTTGATTAAGAAATGGATGTGGACAGTGGGTGCTTCTGTGTGGTCGGTGAGTTGAGTGTTTCTGCTATGATTGAGCTGCTGAAAGCATCGTGGCTGCCTTCTGCAGGAGGGCTGCTGCTGGAAGAGGTGTTATGTCTCCTCCTCTGTCGTTGTGGCCTAAGGGGACAAAAGAATTTAGTGGTGTCTCTAATTGTCAGTGTTTTGCCTTCCTTTTTAGTTTTATGTTCTTTAACATTTGTAGCTTCCGCAATTTCTGTAACTGCTGTTTGATTGCATTGGCCTGGTGCTGCAGGTTTGCAGTTACTGACATTCATGAACTTCTGCTTGAAGAATATAATATTGCAAAATAAATAAGTTTTCTGCATCTAAATGGACAACCCCCAACCAAACCCATGTTGTCACCTTTTATGGTATATTGTTATATTAAGTCACTTTTTCTCTGTTTCTGTATGTGTAGATTGTGTTTCCACTAATGAATACTTACTGAAGTGTATAATCTCAGTTTATGGCAACATGGAAGCATGGAGTTTCATGTACTTTGTTAAGAGTGGATAACCTTGCTGTTCTGTTTCTCCCCATATTAACAATTTTCTTATTATAGTTTCTTTCCTGGAATTGCAGTTTCTTTAGAAACAAGGGTATCAAGTTTTCTTTGGTATTAAAACCTTGAGTTGTTCAACAGTGTACTTTCTCTGTATCTGAGGGTGTTAGTTACAAAGTGCTTTAACTGCAACAGTTGCAGAGAAACAAGCCCCCTCCCCTGCCAAAATTAATAGCAGAAGAGCCCACCTTGCCTTTCTTGGCTTCAATCTTACGTCTTGTGAATAGTCATTTACCTTCAGATCATGGTACTTCTACAGGTGATGTATCTGGTTTTAGTCTGTGCCTGTGTGGTATGTGTTGTACAGTACACTGTCTGTCAGTGCATCAGATACTTGCTTTAACAATGACCGTATTTCTTGAGACTCTATTTTCTATCAAACATACTCCAGAAATTATTTAAAATACCCCAGGTACCTTTCCTAAGGAGCCTAATTTCACAGTGCTGCTTGTACTAAACAAAAGCAGGCAAAATATGTATTTGTGAATTCATATTTACAGCCAAATAAGAGAAGTAAAAGAATCCTGTGTGGAGAACCAGACATTCAAAATCACTGTATTTTTAACAGAAGAATGTTTGGACCAGATTTTCAGCTATACCTGGTCAGCCTGGGAATGAATGGTTCTGTACCAGTGAGACCAACTTAAGGACAGCTTTTGAATTCTTTACTGTTAGAGTGGTGAGGCACTGGAATGGGTTGCCCAAGGAAGCTGTGAGTGCTCCATCTCTGGCAGTGTTTAAGGCCAGGTTGAACAAAGCCTTGGGAGGCGTGGTTTAGTGTGAGGTGTTCCTGCTTATGGCAGGGGGGTTTGAACTAGATGATCTTAAGGTCCTTTCCAACCCTAACTATTCTATGATTCTATAAGTAGCACATTGAAGTGGACTGGGTAATTTTACTGTCCTTGAGTTGAAGAGTTGAAGCTGGGAGTAGACTTCCACGAGTCCTTAATAGTTAGCTGTAGTAATAGTCTCTGCATTCATGAGGTACTTTTATACATTTCTCTTTTCGTTTGGGTTTATTGGAAGTACTATGGAACTAGATGATCTTAAGGTCCTTTCCAGCCCTAACTATTCTATGATTCTATAGTGTTCTGCAGCTCCTCCCTTTTTTCTCACAGATAAATGAACTCAAAATCTCACCATCTTATTTAATCAGTGAAACTGCGGCAACTTTGCAATGCCCAAGACCCAAGTTAGATTCCAAAACATGTCTGTTAAGATAAAAATTTGGCATTGAAGGGTCTGCTGCTGATCATGGCTGGGCATGTAGTTTGAGAAATTACAGAATAATTGAATTTTCTGCATTGTGTAATTGTGTAATTTTGCTAATATTCTTGGAAATGCAGAAGTGGCTGGTTCTCTGCAACTCAATTTTTTTTTATTTGAAAATGAGTATAAAATGTAACCTGTTTTTTCCTTCACCCTCTCTCCTCAGAGATCTATCAAATTACCCTCTGTTTAAGATTGAAGCTGTTCATGAAAATTAATTATTCTGACCCCTGTGAAGTAAATATTATTTTCATTAATGGGAAAATTGCAAAACAGACAAGTAAAATTGCTTGAGCTATGCAGGGCTCTTAGATATGTGGTCAAATAGCTAGGCTGTTTTCAATAAATTCTTTGCAAACTTTTTACACAAGCTGTAAGAATATTGATGCCATCTAAGGAGACAGAAAAATGCCTTTGTTTCCTGAGGAGTTTCATGACCAAGGTCACAACTGTGATCTATTATGTATAGAACAGTGTGTCTTGAAATATGGATAAATGAGCTATCTAATGATAAGAGTACAAAATACTTTGTAATTTTACTGGGGAAACAGGCAAAGAACCCTTTCAAGCTTTATCTTAATCTAGCAAAGAGCATCTAGGTCCTTGAATCGGTAGAGAAACCCAACTCTTAATGCCAATTACCACGTCTGCCAAGTGAGTCAAATCAGGATGAAGACGTAAGGTGCTTGTGTTATATGAAATAGTAGATTATCAGTTCCCGGACAATGGAAGCATAAAAGAGGATTCGTCACTGAAAATGGAGACCTTGAGTGGAGCAGGAGAGAATACCTTGAATTACTTTGTCTTTATCTGTAGGATTGACATAATGAGTTCTGCTTTATCTCAAAGGCGGCATAGATGAATATTTTCTTCTTCTTGATGGAAGGTCTGTTTGGTTACACATGCAAAAAACTTTCTAGCTCAAGAACTGTCTTTTTATTATAGCTGAATTTTGAGTTAAGGATAGCAGATATGATTTATGAAGTGTGAAACTCTTGGAGATTACTAGGATTTTCAGTTTGACAGAGTTTCAAAGCTTTTGAAGATGAGTAAGTTCTGCTTAACAGTGGAATTTTTCATATTCTTGCAGATACTTTGCAACTATAGTGATGTTGTTAATGCCTCTTCTAATGAATTTCATGGGCAATACCCGTCAATATAACTTTTATTGTAAAGCTTCCTTCTGTAGCAGATATATGGTGTATATTTCTGGTGTTCTGTGAAGGAGACTGGACGCTTATAGAAGTGGTGCTCAAAGCGCATATGCAGTCAGCTGACATCTACAGCTGGGTATTCCTGGTTTAAACACTTTCTGTGTTAAAGAATAAAACAAAGGCTAGTATACTGTGAAAGACTGAGGAAATGAGATTTCATGTCTTGTTTGACAGAAGTTAATACCTGCCAGTGGAAACCCACTAGTTGATCCGTGTACACTGTGATGCCATGCCGTTCAGTAACGGAGCTTCATGGCTTTTAGTTTATTCATTCTTAGGCAGTTCTTTGGCTGTTTTGCGCATCCAACTTCTCTAGCTAGTGTATTGTTGTTTACACTGAGGAACTGAAAATACATGTAAAATGCTGATGAAAGCCTTCATATAAAGAGAAGTCATTATGGTTCTTTGCCGTGGATGGTAGAATTTGGAAGACTAATATTTCTGACTGCCATTTGGTTGCTGGATGACCTTGAACAACTCCTTTTCTTTCTCTTTCCTTGATTTCCCTTCTGGTTTAATGATCTTTACCTTATCTGCAAAGCACTTTGAACCCTTATCAGTGGAAAGCTTCCTAACAAGAAAAATTCTCTGTGATACTTCCTCTTTTTCTATTGGCAAACAGCTTTAAAATTCCAAATATAGAAGTCAGTTGAGATGCTGGCTCAGGTTTTCGGGTTTTTTTTTTCAGCCGGAGAAAAATGGATTGAAATTAGGTGGGGGAGGCAAAATGGAAAAGTAGTGAGCTTTCAAATTGTGAATTTGCAAAATCTTTTCTGAATTTGCCTGTTATCTGTGTTCCTCTGGTATTTTCTGCCATAGACAGATATTTTTAATTCACTCAGCAACAGTAACTCTTAAAGTGGAAAATTCTGCCTTTCTGTTACAGCTTGGCTGTGAAAGCAGGCCAGGCTCAAAAGCAAGAGGATAATTTATTGGAAGAGAGAACCTGATTTTAAAGAGGGCATATTGGACAGCGAAAAGGGTGGGTCACTGCTTCATGTAAGGGAGAAAAAAATGGACTGTTTGCATTTGTTGTTGGTTTTCTCCATTTCAAATTTAAATATTTGCATTCCTTACTTTAGAGTGCTTACTGTTGTCAGGGGTATCTCCAAAGGTCCATTTTCATTGTTGTGCTCTGTAAATTCCTTGATGTTTCACTTCACTTTCTTCAGGACTGGACAAAAGCTTATTTCATAGATTAGAAGCGCTTTCAATTTAGGAATATTTTCTTGGTATAGGTATTTCACTTGTAGGACATGCAATTATATTAAAAGTAAACATGAAGCCACTTACACACTGTTATAGTAATACATTGTGTGTCTGGAAAACTGGCCTCAGTGTGGAAGGGTGTAAGCCATGGTGCTTGTGAATAGCCAGGAAAATTTATGGTGTACTGCACAAAAATGATGATCTGAACATCAGAAGAAGCCTTTTCAGGTCAAATTAATTTAGACGAATTTTTTTCCATTACCCCTTTTGAGAAAAATGTCAAGAGTTATAGTAATTGACTCCTGTAGACAGGGCAGTAGAGTAGTTAATGAATTAAATGTAATGTTACTAATTTTGATTGATACTATTATAATTATGATGTCAAAGGTGTTTGAATTTGTATCAGGCTATAAATCTTAATCAGACTTCTAGTTTACTCTTGATGAGAGGGGGGAAAAAAAGCAAGACAGAAAATGAGAAGCCAGACATCCCCCCAACCTAAGCTGAATCTTTATTCAAAAATGGAAGTATAACTCACTTTCAAGGCTCTTTACTGCTGGTTTACAAGAAGATACAAGCATGTAAAAAGGTTTTACTAGTTCAGCTTTCTTCCTTGTTAGGATGTATTTCTGAGAAGATCCTGAAGGTCTTGGTATCTGAAAAGCAAAAGGTAAATATTCTCTGTAAATTCTGCTGTCAGCAGCAGGAGAGAATCCCCTGACAGCCTTCCATGCTCTTCTAGGTTTTTTTCTTGTGTAATAGCCTTAGTCTGACTGGAGATCTCAGATCCTGAGGTAAAAGGCAGCATTCTTAACCTTGACTTCTTCTGTTCTCACTAAGGAGAAACAAAACTTCATTTTACCTAAAAGTGAAATTTATGGAAGGGTATGAGAAATCACATTATTCTGTCAGTGACTTGAAGCAGATGTTCTTCAGCTTGACAAGCCAAGCATGAAAGGATATGCTTTATTAGGATGCAAATTCTATGTATGTGATTCATTTGTTGTGTAATATTTTCATGGGGTTTTGGTTTATTAGAATTATATGTGTATTAGTATGTAGAGAGGCTGTATTAAGGTGTCAGACATAGTATTTCACTGTTTAGCAGGCTGAAAGTCAAGATGGCTGTAATTTCCAAGTTTGGGAGTCTATATACCATCATTTATAATTTTCCTAAAATAAGGAATTTCACTTCTTGCTACCTTTTTATAGGCTTTATTTATTTTGATACTTGTTTCTACATCACCTTCTTTTCTTGCTTCTGTGTTTTTCACCATTTTATACTCAGTGTTTCAGATCCTTCTTTCTGTTTTCTAGAGGTTCTACTGTTCATGAGTCTTATACCTCCCTTTGATACTCCATCATTATCTGCCTTTCTGATCCAGAGGAATTTGTGCCTCTGTCAGTTTCAGGAGCAGCTATCTTGTGTTTTTAAGAGTAATTTTAAGAGCTTAGCTATGACTTCTGAGTGTGCTGCTTTTGCTTGCTGTATAGGTTTGTGCAAGTCAGCTTGCTTGGTGCTTTTCAGAATCCTGTCCTACCTGTGTTTCTGTATGAGTAATAGCCATTAGTGCTCAACAATCATATAGTTGTAAAGATGTGCAAAAATGAAGTTTACTTCGTAGTAGTGTTGCTTGTCAGTTTCTGGTATTGTGTCCTCAGTGACAGCATATGTTTGACTGGAGATGAAAGTTAAAGCCCTGTGAAAGCTTTAGTTGGAGGTGGCCTTTCAGAAGTACTGCTCTGTAGGCTATTCTCTGTTGCAGCAGTGTACTGCGGGTACAGGAATTCAGTCAACTGCTAGGTGCAGGGCTTTGAAAATACCCACCTCAACACTCGAGGAAATGAGGTGCTGGAGTCCTCTCCCATTTGAGGCAAGCTTTGCAAATAGGTTGTAGGCTTGTCCAGTGCCATAGAAGAAGCAACCTATTCTTTTCCCTGCAGTGCATCATCTCATGTTTGTTGACCTTCATTGGTGGAAATTCTCCTGGCTGTCTTCATTCCTCTGGTATTAATTACAGAAATAATCAGCTAATGCACATATTTCAACAGCCTTTTCTTTTTATTGAGAAGGGAAAGACAGACCTATTAAAAATATTTTCATAGTTTTCTGATGGCAAGAAAACATGTCATGTAGACTAATCTGTTTAGAAAGTGTAGCATGTATAGGTGATGCCTTCCTAAAGAAAACCGAGAAGGATGTTTCCACTGATGCTCATGCCTTCTTTCCTTTGAAAATCTATACTAGTTAATAGGACATCCTGTAAAGGCCTGCTTGCTTTTCTGGGAAGACGATTGCACTGAAGGCTGTGTAGGACAGGGGGGAAAGAAACTGTGAGAAACATCTGTACTTGCAGGGTTGGCTTTATTTTTTTTCCCAGCATTTCTAAATACTGTTAGATTCTGCTGAGAATAAATACAAGTTATTCTTCGTGTTTCTAGAGAACATTCCCTTTTCCCTTCTTCTTCTGGAAAGGCTTTGGCTACAATTTTAGTACTTCCTGATGCTGTTAATTATATAAGGCTTTGGACTGCTGATGTGCAGGTGACTTGCTGCTCCATGAGAACAGCTGTTGCGGATGCAGTAGAAAAGTGGGGGAAGTGAAACATTCCTTGGGTAGGTGGCAGATTCTGAAGCCAGGGGGATGAATCTGCAAGGATTCCTCATTTTGTTTGTGCTGCATATTGACATCTGGAACCTGGCAAACAATCCTTTGAATTCTTTTCAAGGAACACATTTTAGCTCTTTCAAGGGTGAGCTAAGAAAATAGCCTTTTTTAGTAGAACAAAGTTTGTTCTTCCCTCCCTCTTTACGCCTACACCAATGTTTTTTCAGCTCTGCAAGTATGTTTTTTCTCACCCTCTGTGCTGTGTAGGCGGCCTTCCCAATCACAATTGAGCTTCACAGGCAATCTTTTACCAAAAAAAAAAAAAGAAAAAAGTTGTCTTTACACAGCAGGTCTATAATTTAACACCAAAGAAAATGGAGAGTTCTGGGCTGGAATTATGATGCATCTTAGTAATGCTTGAATAGGTGAAGAATTTCACCCTAAAGAAAGCAAGGAAATCTTTTCTTGAGCAGAAGGCCACCACCTGAGGAAATGATTTATTTACCTGCTGCCCAGATGACTTGCCAAAATGTCAGTAGCAATTGCAAGCAGATAGATTTTAAACCTTTTACTTGCCTCATTACACTGAGCGGTAATTGAACTTTCCTGCTCCAAGAATAGAATCTGATTCTACTTGAAAGAGACAGGCTCACTTGATAGTATGAAAGTTAAAAAGCAATTCTTCTTGGAATGTTACCTGGTTTTAAACATGAGTTTAGTTCTCTCTGACCTTTGGAAGCTGCTTTTGCTGCATGTGATATGTACTACAGCTCTTTTGATGCTTCTTAGTTTTCCAGGGTCTTAATTTCACATATTATCTTGTTAATAAGCCTAAACCTAACTTGCAATTAAAAAAAAACAACTCTGAAAGCTGTATTTTTAATTACTTAAAGTAAGATAACAATAATTATTTTCTTGAGCTCTGTTGTAATGATGTCTGGCACTTCTTAAAGAATTTTGGTTGATACTAATGTTCCTGCCACCAAGTATTCAAACTATTCAACTCTGACTGGAAATATTATTGGGATAGTAGTAATGGGTGACTAAAAGTTAGTTGCATATCAACCTGTCAAATTTCAGAGATCACTATAACAGAATAATTAGGGTTTGTACCAAGGTTTTACATGCAGCTTATGATGGCATTGCAGCTGAAAGCAGCTGTCCTTGACTGCTTACCCTGACCTATGCCTTCTCTGCCTTTTGTCAGCACAAATTCTTATGTAGCTGTGCAGTGATCTGGACTGGGGAAAAACAGATTTGGAGAAATGATCTAGGTCTTCTCAAGTCTCCTTATTTAGAGTTGGATTTTAATCCATCTTTTTGATATGATTCACCACACATCTCCTCTAATGCTGGAGCTTGGTGGGAGGAGAGGAGGACAAAAATTCACTGTCTGTCTTTCTCTACCTCCAGTTTGTGCCCCTGCGGAGTCCTCGGGACTGCAGTATGAATCTCCATGGTTACATCTGTTTGCCCAGTCTAATTTTAGAGGGCTCCAGTCATCTTTTGTAGCAGTAGACAGAGGTCAGAGATTAAGGCTAATGTTGAAACAATACAAATTTTATTACAGGACCTGGTAAATATGAAGGACTAGTTTTGAGACATTTTTCCTTGCCATACTTGGGGACTTCTTAGAGGAGTGTAGTTAGTGACTTAAATAACCTCCTTCTTTCCTTTGCATTTGGCCTTCATGTTGAAAAAGGTGAGGAAAAAAAGTGAGCCACAGCACTGTGAAATGTCCCCTTTCAGGTGTAACCAAATGTTTGCCAGAATGTGTTCTGGAAGAAAACAACGTGGTTCAGGAAGAGTGATAAAAGAAAGGTTGGGATTGTTATATTAAGAAACTTCTCATGCAAGCTAGCTGCATAAACTTAGTAGGTTCATAGTTTCATAAGTCTTTGTTGCTTCTGGCTTCTAACTAGCACAGTTTCCACAGTACCGTTTCCCTTTTGAAAAAGATTTAACCTGTTTGTTTCCCTTTCAAATATTGTTCATACGCATGGTCTTTCTGCTTCTAGGTTTCACCATGGCATGATTCCTCTGAAGCTGTTTGTGGCAGCCACCAGGAGTTTTTGCTAAAGCTGCATGTGCTTGCCTTCTCAGGAATTTGGATAGGTAAGTGTGTGTGCTCCACTTTCTGTACTGTGTGACAGTTACCCTTTGGAGTAGTGCCAGTTGCCACAAATCGGCATTGGCTTTGTGACTGCTGATGGCACACAGCGTTTCATGCAATACGGAAGGGGTGGTCTCCAGCAGGTAGGCTGGCTGCTGTTGTGTGCCAGACTGTATCCCCGTCTGTCGCTGAATTATCCTCTATATGCAGGAGATTTTCTCAGGAGAGAGATGCAAGGGGACTAGATGAATATTTCCTTCCCTCTTCCTACTAGGTATTTGTAGAAGTGTTCGTAAAAGCACATTGGACTCTCTTCAGGCTCTGACAGAATGCCTATTTTGTCACATTTTCTAAAACACAGTAGTTCTTGTAGGTGGTTTCTTTTAATCTACTTGTGAAACTAAACTCATGTTGTAAGGAAGGGATGATTATTTTGAATGTGCCCAGTTCTTGAAAAGGACTATCTTTTAGTACATGATCTATTCTTTCACAGAGAAATATATTTTTGGGGAGTTTGTGAAACCATAAAATCGATGCCGCAAGTGCGAGATGCTGCAGGTCCACCCATGCAGTCTTGCCCTCTGCCTTGTACCAAATGCAAGTCTTATACAGATGTGTAATGACCTGGATCAAGAAGGCTGGAAAATTGCAGTGTGTGGCTTTAGGTAGAGGGAGGAGGGACGGGGAGCAGTGGTGTTGGCCCTGCGAAGATGGGTAGGGGTGGATTTGCTTTCAGGCGGGTGGCTTCCTCAATTAACGCCCCATGTTGCGCAAGCCGTTGTGCTGCCGCCTGAAGGGAGGTGACTGTGATACTTGCTGGGGACTGCAGGGAGAGCGGCATTGACATCTGAAGTTGGATCAGTGTATGCTGATTTGCAGCCAGGCTGTAAAAACACAATCATCTCCATTTAATAGATTTTTGTGATCTATTTATTAACAGATATTGAAAGCTATAGGTGCAGGATATGCGAAGGAACTCCAGTCTGGAAGTGACAAGCAGTGTAATAAACATTGCTACTGAAGAGAAAACCCTTCCTTGTAACATCAGTTCATTAGTGTGCCATGTCTAAAGAGACAAATAGGTTTCTTGTTTGAGAGAACCTGCCCTGTAGTTATTGCAGTTGTTTAGGACAATGTTTTTGTATCGAATGTGTCAATTTAAGTCTTCTTCTGAAATGCTGTTGGCAAAGCTGTGTTGTGTTTGTAGGGGAGTGCTTAGCCCCTGAGGTTTGATTTATTGTATCAACAAAATCTTTCCTGCAGAAGACACATATATATTGGAAGCAAACATGGTTTTTTGTGGATCTGGAGGAGCCCTTAGAAAAGGCTGTTTTAGTTACTTTCCCCTTGAATCATCTTACTTCTCCACTTCGTACTTCAATGTCAATTTTTACATGCAGTCATTATTGTGGTTTTCTTTGGTATGGAGTTCTCAAAGTTACAGATAGAGGAGAAAATAGTGTGTCCATCTCTTTCCCAGCACACCATACGAAACTTCGGTTTTGCTCTGCTTGTAAAGTTTGTGTTCCCATGGGATATATCTTAATCCTAAATGCTGTGTAGTGGGTATGAACAGTGAAAAAGCACTGTCTTGAGTGAGGAAGTAAAAGCAGTTTCTCAGCTGTTAGTTTAACTTATTGGTGGAAAGTAAGAGAATACTTCCCCCCCTTTGCTCCCCCTGCTATATTTGTATTCTACAGTTTGGTGTTTTTTGTCATACATCTTCCATAAAGAATGTCTCAGTAATTAAAATAATTTTGCCAGTGATGATGTCATCATGTTATACCACTGAAGTACTTAGTGAAGGTGGTAAGTTCCTTTTTATTACATGCGCAATTTTTGTTCACTAATGGAAATTGTTTCCCAGTGGACTATTTAAAATCATTAAATTCTAGCTCATAACAAATCTATTTATACAAAGTTGTATTTAAAATTTAATTTGTTTCACTAGTAACTGTTCTGGTTGTTTATGAGCTTGTAAGCTAGAGGTCCTATAAGCCTAGCCTTCTTTACTGAAACTCAACAGCTAGTTTTACACTTGGGAGTAAAACGTTTTAGTAAAACATAGTCATGTTAACAAGTAGCCTTTTTAGAAACAATAACATGCTCCAATAAATCTGGCATTTGCTTATGTTTCAAATACCAAATCTAATTTAAAAGATATTTATGTGAAAGACTCAGCAATATAAACTTGTCCTGTTAGGTTCCCCACATTCTTTTGGTAATATAGACAGAATAAAACTTATAAGATACAGCTTAACCTGAGATAGCTTATTTCTTCTTGACCTATACTTAAAATAAAGAGGAAGACCAGGGGAAGGAATGCTCACTGTGCTTAAGTGGCTGATGTTCACCTTAAATTATTTTTTGTAGGATAGTGTTTAAAGCTGATGGGTTTATCTTAACTATTGTTTTCCTGTGGACAAGTTGAAGCCTTATGGCTTCATTTATCATGGTAATAAGGTCTGGTTGCTGTGGGAAAGGTTTTACCTCAATGATCATTGCTTGCTCTGTCAGGTGAAGTGGTTGAGTTCACAATGCTGTGTGCTGTGTAATGGGAGATGGCAGCTGTATGGGTACCCACCCTTTCTCTGCATGGCCAGGAAGAGATGTACATAGCTGTCTTCCTTTCTTATATTTTGTAGGTTTACATCCCAATTGCCCCAAGG
>JBCJKH010036277.1:17196-37019 GCA_039877255.1 Loriculus beryllinus
CGATCTAACTTAAACAGGGGAGGTTTAGATTGGATATAAGGAAGAAATTCTTTACTGTTAGGGTGGTGAGGCACTGGAACGGGTTGCTCAAGGAAGTTGTGAGTGCTCCATCCCTGGCGGTGTTTAAGGCCAGGTTGGATGAAGCCTTTGGTGGCATGGTTTAGTGTGAGGTGTCCCTGCCTATGGCAGGGGGCTTGTAACTAGGCCCTTTCCAACCCTAACTATTCTATGATTCTATGTCATAGTTGGAGGTTATTGAACGTAGTGCAGTTCTAGAGAATTGCAGTTGGACCATTCAAAAAAACTTGGATAATGCTCTTAATAATGAAAGATGTCCGTTATAATAGGAAATGGGTCTCCAGAAGAAAAGTCTCATCTTTAGTTCCTTGTTTGTGACACTTCCGAATATACAATTCTTTAAACCATATGTGTATGAGTGAAAAGAAAAAAGCCTGGATTCCATTAATTCTTGTCTACCCCTAAACTGCCAAGGGTCTTAGGCTATTTTCCTGGTCTAGAATGACTGAAGATTTAGTAGTATGGATTGTAATGATCCACGCTCTTTGCTGTTACAGGCACCTATTGACTACACAGGCCAAGAATGAGGGTACATAGACTGTCTGCGTGCTTCCTGATAATCAGAATGGTTAGGCACACCCAAGTTAGCTTTAATCTAGCTAGCCTGGATTAGAAAAGATTGCAAGGATTTAACAGCATGGATTTTAGCATAGTCTGCTGGAGACTGGCAAGGAGTCTGGGTGCTTAATCACTGCAGTCCTTTGCTCTGGAGATAGTGGGTTTTGTGAAACTCAGTATTATGAATTCTGTAGCTTGCATAAATGTGGAGAGCTGTTGGTAGCTTAAATGCATACATTGTGTGTATGAATTTTTCCTAGTTTTGCCTTTAAAATGTGAAATGGGGTATAACTTAGAACTAGTAACTGTGTACCTAGCATTATGCATGATTACGAATTCATACTGATTAATGAGGTGTTTTCTGTAGTTGTTGCTGCTATATTAACGCTTTGTGGGACTGGCTGGTGAAGAATGAGCAATGCTGGTATTTTGATTTTTCTACATGGCTCAGCTTGTGTATTGCTAAAGTATAGTGTGCTGTTGTACAGCTTTAACTTCAATAGCAACAGATTTCAGCAGTTAAAATGCATTGCAGGTTAGTACCAAAAATTTTCAATTAAATCTGAGACACAGAACTGATGGAGAGTCTGTGAATGGACAGAAAAAACCAACCAAAACCCCAAAACAAACCTACAAAAACCAGACTACCTCCCTTCTCCAAGAAAACCCAAACAACAACCCTCCTAAAACCCCAAATCATAAGGGGACCACAGAGTAGCAAGAGTGGAATTAGAAACTGTGAACTTCATTCATGTGCTGGTGTTGACTTAGTGTTATTTCTCTACTTTGCTTTTTTGCCTGCAGATGGAAAATGCTTAGTTCCTTTATAAAGTGTTTTGAGAACATATGTAACTGCTACTACTACAGCTGTATTGACCATTAGAATTCCTGAAGTTATCTGCTTCAGATAGGTGAAATACAGCATTTATTTGGAAAGCATCCAGTTTCAATGAGAATATTTCTGAGAATTTGAAAATGAGCAATTCTTAAATGATTCAGTCTGTCTGAAAGCAAAAGGAGCCTCATCTCTAGCCTGAATTTGTTTAGGTATAATTTCTAGTAATTGGTGGTTCTTTTGTATCTCTGCTTGATGAAAGATCAGATTCTCTCCTTTTCTTTGTATTCTTTCTGTGGGGATATTAATTTCTTTCCTCTGGTTCTTCAGCATCCTTCTTGAACTGTAAAATCAAGAACTAATTGCAGTTTTCTGTGCCAAACAAATGTAACTGTTTTGCTCTCTTATTTGATATCTTGCTTGTTTAAATGTTAGTGGATTGCGTGAGATTAACCACAACTGTGTGTTGTGAGTTCTCTGTTGTGTAGACAGATTCAAGCAAGTGAACTCATAAATTGGAGTAATGCACAGAGGTGTCACCTGTGAAGATCAGAGTTCAAACTTTCCACCTCAGATCAGAGGAGATCAGGTTCCTTTTCAGCCTAATTGTACTCACTGCTTATGCATAATGCAAAACCACAACTTGACTCTGCTCTACTTGATGAAAGATAAAGATCAGGATCTACTAGAGAGTGTGCTGCTAGCTTTACAGATCTTGTCAGCGTGAGGCATTAGTCATGTCTTTTTATGTATATAACATAACATAAAAGTATATGAATGTCATAATGTGAATGATGCTGTATAGCTTTTGCATTGTCACAGACTCATAGACTTATCAGGTTGGAAGGGACCTCAAGGATTGTCCGGTCTAGCCTTTCTTGGCAAAAGCATGGTTTAGACAAAATGTCCCAGCACCCTGTCCAGCTCAGTCTTAAAAGTGTCCGAAGTTGGGGAATCCACCACTTCTCTGGGGAAATTATTCCAGTGTCTGATTGTTCTCATTGTGAAAATTTTTCTTTTTGTGTCCAGTTGAAATCTCCAGGAATAACTTGCACCAGTTACCGTTGTCTTTTCCACACAACTCCTTGTAAAAAGGAAGCCTCAGTCGTCTTTGTAGCAGTAGTATAATTAGTAAGTAGTGTTTCCTGTTAATTTGCATGAGTTTTTTAGCATGTTGGCCTCCTCAGTTTTTTTGCCTTGTATATGCTGTTAGATGACTGTCATCAGTCACTAGTTCATTCCATATATTCCATATATCAGGACTTGGTACTAAGATACAGTTCTTCAGTGCCTCAAAACAGTGCTATTTATTATATTGATGGTTGATACCACTAAGATCTTATCTCTTTTTTTTTTTTAAACAAAGGAAGTCTATAATTTGCAGAAGTTTAAACAGTTTTTTTAACCCATCGGGGTAGTTGAAAACTCAGCTTTGGCTTTAGGTATGATATTTTTATTGAAATAACTTGAATGTCTTCATGTGTTTGAGCTGTAGTGTTTCCCATGCCTGTCCATCTCCAGTAGAGGTAGAAGGGAAGGAGCAAGATTTCTTATTAAGGTAAATGTTTTACATCTGTATTTCAGAAAATACTTGAGACTTTTCTCTAAACTGAGAAGTCCATGGTGGAAAAGTCTTTAATCGAGACACTGGTTGGGTAGAACTAAGGTGTGATACAGTATGGTGGATTTTTCGGTTCATATTGCTTTTAGGTGTTTTGTGTGCATGCAGACTTTCCATGTCATTTAGGGATGTTCCTCTTCTTCAGCCATGTCAGTGTCCTGTCATTTGTGAGGCTGTATGTCCAGATGTTCTGAGCTGCACCTTAGAGCAGTGCTGGCCTGGCCAGCCCTTAGTGCCTTCAATTCGTCCACTCCACATATGGGCAGAACAAGAGCAGGTAAGCTGTTTCCTCATCTGGTTGCTGAGCCGATCTTGGTCCTGCACACCTTGAGTTGTTTGGAAGCTTATGGTTGTGTAGCCGTGACACAAGGAGCACTAGAGAAGACATCTTTTTATTTTTTTCCTTTATTTTTTTGTGTGACAGTCATACCTTAGAGGAACAGCCACTGCTGTTCTTGCTTCCTCATGCTGCTGCACTCTTGGTAATGTGTTTGTAAAGCCCATAGCTCAGAGGTACAGTGTGTGTATGTACATGTAGTAGTATAGACATGATTTTTTGGGATACAAGGAAGCACTGAATAATCTGAACTCTAAGTTAACTTTAATATTTTTTTTCTATGTGCTATTTCTTCTCTTTCTCTGAACGTCTTCCTTCATTTTCTCTACTGCTTTTGGGCATCTATTTTCGTCAGCATAGCTTTCTCTTTCTATTCCTTTCTTCCTCTCCTTTAGTATCTGTGCTAGAACTCTTTGCAGAGACTTGCTGAGGAGAAAGGTTCAGGTTGAGAACCAGTGGACCTTTCTGAAGCAGCATCTGAGGCCTCAGCTTCTCTTATCTGGAAACAAGTGGCTGTTGGGAAGAAGCTGATTGGAAGGAGGATGAGCTGCGAAGTGTCTGGGGCCTGAGCACTGTCCCAGCTAGGATTAATTTAGAATCAGAGGTTTATAGCATTCCTTGAACGTTTACATGCTTGGCTCTGGGGGGTGCAAGGGCTCAGACATGTGCTCCTTGCAAATTCTGGTTCTTTGTACCTGTACTTGCCTATAGAAGGGAAGCAGAGGTAGATTTAGTAAGATTGAAAACTTGAGATAAGAGCAGGTAAAGACAGTGGCTATTAAATGTTTTTGCTGTGGTATTAAATTGTGAGCTAAGCACTCTCTCTTGGATTATTCTGCAAAGCAGTTGTTATTCGTTTATTAGTAAGGGCTGGTCTGGGTTCTTTAGCTTTTGCTTTTATTAAAATGGTTTGGATGTAGAAAGGAATGTTGAGGCTTACAGCCATCTTTATAGATACTGGAAAGATATTCAAAAGAGCTGGTTAAATATTTGGACAAGTTGGATGCATTTTCTCATGCATTAAACACTTAACTGTTGTCTTTCATCCCGAAATCTAATTTTACAGTTAGCTTACTGCATTTTGTCAAATCAAAGTTCCCTCTATCTTCGTGGTGCTTCCTCTGACAGCACAGCAACAGATGTAAATGGCCGAATATAAGATAGGTTGGTAGCTGTAGACTTACTTAATATCTGGTGACTTTCAGATCAGGCCTCTGAGGAAATCCAATACCTTTTGCTCTTTGTTGCCGTTCTCCTATCCTTTCTAATTCTGCAGCAGCTTTTTTTTAATTGGAATGAGCAGGATTGCTTTGATACTGAAGACAGAATTTTTATACATTGATATGATAAAGGACTAGTGTTCTCTACAGAGTAATTCTTACTGCTGTCAATAGGTGGGTGGTGTTGTGATCTTTTTCTTTATGAGCTTTCAAGTATGCGGGCATTGGTATCCATCAGTTTATAATCTTCAGTGTAAATAATTCTGCAAAGATTTGAGAAATGTCAGGTAGTATTGGTAATGGTCTGCTTATCATATCTGATTATCTGTTTGGTACACTCACCTAACAGTAGCAGTGGGTGCTTCAGGGTGAATCATTGCAGCATGTGAAATTTTCCAGGGTTTGGAAGATTGCATGGCTAGGGTTTAAACATTGCTATGCTTACCCGAGATGACTAAAGCCTCTACTGACGTGTCTAAAGGTATTTCTGCTGCATTTTTATTACCATTTTTACTGTTACTCCATGTTTACCAAATAATATGGCTCTTCATTAGTGTAGGATAGCTATGCAGTTACATACTTTCTGCCCGTACTTTGTTCAGCCTATGAACAAAATAGCCTGGGTGCTCTAAGGACACTTCTGGAATTGTTCATCTACAGTGCAAAGAGGATTGTGGCTGACCTTCTGACATTTTTATATAATCGGGATTTAAGCGGTTTTCTTGTTCTATTAAATGAAAATGGAGATTTAGCCTTTCCCTTAAATGAGTAATTTCTGAAGCAAATTGATGTAAGAAACTTTTGGAGACCCTTAGAGTTTTACTCTGTGTGTGGGGAAATTGCTGAAGTGTGTTAATACATACTTTGAAATCGTGCTTTGGAAGGTGTCAACAAATATGACCAGTAGACAGAATTTTTAGGTGCTGCAAGAGCTGCCTAGCATGTTATAACCAAAGGGGGCCACAGTTACTGGTTTTGTTCTTTCCTGACAGACCTTTTTTTTGTGGGGGGAGCGTAATTCTATTGTGGCAAAAATGAGACATTTTCTTCCTTGTCCTTTGGTAAGCTGTGGAGAATTGACACCTTTCTCTTCCCTTTCCCAAGCAGAACAAACTCTTGAGGCTGAGGTATGGGTTTGGTGCTGCAGCTTTACAGAGCCTTACAGAGCCTGCTGCCTGTTCTGTCATCCCAATTGCAAATACAGTTTTATCTATTAAAAAAATCTAGGTTAATACCTGTGCAGTGATTATGTTCTAGTTCTAAAGTGATCAGTGAGGTTTTGAAACAGTACTTCTTGCTTGGCATTTTGATTGTCGGTGCAGCTCAGGATCATCCTTACCGTGGTTGATGTGAATTTAAAAATACCTTTCTTCCATGCTTTTTATTTCAGTTTATCTGTGGAGGCATAAAACACAGTTTTTATCGAAATCTGTTTTTGCTTGCTTTTTTCACATTTTAACTTTGTGCTTACAGTGTTAGTTTATTTTTAGCACGAGTGAGCAGACCTGCAATTTCAGATCTGGCATTTGAAAAATAGTGTTTGTACAGTAGGTACATCTGACAAGAAATTGTGAAACTACATTGAGGTGTTTTAATAGTAAGTATTAGCTAAACTCAGGAACAGCCATGTCAAAATGCTTTTGTGCTTTGTGGCAGAGGAACGTACATATGTACGCTAGTTTTTTTATGTTTGGTTTATTTTCAGTTTTGTAGTACTAAAATGAAAGTATATTAAAGTAGAAGGCACAGATATATTACCTTGTATCTAATGTGGTGCTTTGAGAAGTCTTGCTCCTGTTTGGAGCAGCTGAGAAGCTCGTATCTCCAGCACTGTGAGTTTATGTGAAACAAAGATGACCCTGAAAGTAAGATAGTGCTGTAAATTCTTTGTTAGTCAGAGAAGGTACTTTTTATTATCTACTAGATTTAGTAATTAATTTCTGAAATCCCTTTTATTAGTGTTAGGGTTTTTGCTGTGTGTGTTTTTAGAACATGAATTATCTTGATAAGAGTATACAGGGTAATGATAGATCTGTGGCAGTCAAGAATAGGATAAACCTCAGCATTGTTGACTTTTCTCGTAACAGTACAATTAATACAAAATGTAACACATAGGCCAATATTTTGTAGTTTATAGATAAACCCTTACGGTGCTTTTTTGTATTCTGGCAGGTAATGAGCTAACTTTTATTTGTTGGAATGGGATCTTATGTAAAATCAACTTTATTTGGACAAAATACTTTGAAAAAGAAGCTTAACTATCTGTGTCCCCAACTAAAAAAACAAACTTCAGACCTAGGCAGTTTTACTGATGATACTGAGAGGCCTCTGGCTGACCTTTTCAAGACTGAAATCCTTTACAGTAATGTAGGATTTCTTTTTTGGACTTCAGCAGGTTTTTAGACAGCTGTATGCTCTCTAATGTGATTTTATTTCCTTTTTTTCTGCATTTGTGTTTTGTGGTTATGAGGTTGGACACGTAAATATTTACCTGATGTGTAGAAAAACTGTTGTCTAAAACTGAAAATATTGGACCAGGAGCCATGAGCTTGAAATTACACTGCTGATTTCCTACAGGTAAATACTACTACTGTCAGTTTTAATTATTGATTTCTCCATACAGAGTGGGTTTTTTTTGCCTTTTAAAGGCATTGAGGCTTTGCAAATTTCTCAGTTGTACCTGGGAGTTGGTGGTTGTGAAGGTTTGTTGGTGAATAAGGTTGGTGTTGTGATCATTATGAGCTCAGCACAGTTTGTTCAGTCTCAAGTTTCCAAACAATAACAAAATCTAGGCTATAGATACTTTTGTAGTTGTCTTCTGATGAAAATTCTATGTTAGGACTGAGACCAGACTTCTGTAGGGTAAACCAGGGAATAGCATCATTGCTATTCCTTATTTTTGATGGCATTTATCTCCCTTCAGGTGTAATGGGGACTCCCTGTTCAGGTGGATGTGATAACTTGTGGCAGTAACTTGTTTTGTGGTGGTTTTTTATGTTTTTCGCTAACTTGTATGCCAGATTCTTGATGTTTTCTCTGTTATTGCAAATGTAAGGCAAAAGAGATGTGAAGGCTTGGTTTTAAAGCTTTATAAAAATCTGTTCTACACACCAAATAGATAACAGGGATGTTTTGAGTTGTGTTTTAGAAAGTGGGTACTAGAGTATCTGCAAACAGTGCTTTTTCTGTAGTACCGGAGAAATAGCCTCTTTTTGTATATATGCTGGTGGTTACCTTCTTTCCTCTTACAATACTGCAAGTATTCTTCCTGTAGATGGAGGAGGTTTGCATTTGTTCTCATGCATGTCTGTTAGACCCAGACTTCATGGTCTGTTTTCACAGATGATTTAGAGTAGACCTGGAGATGTAATCAAAGTCTTGTTCTCTCCTTCAGCAGATATTTTCACATGATATAGCAAATATTTTCACATGACATATAAAGAGTCTTGGGTTTTCAAACTTTTTTCATGTTACTCTGGCTTTTAGATGTCTGAACTTGTAAATATGCATACTTTTTTTAAGGAAAAGGGGATTGCTATCCATTTCTAGTTTTATGGCCATTATGAGTGTGTGTGTTTGGACTTTGTTTCTATCTACTGGTTCATAGAAACTACTGTCTATATGAATAACATATTAGTATTAAATTTCTAGCAGAAAGGAATGTTGATGGAGAAATTGGAGCCATGGTGGTGTAAAATCTAAACAAGAGTTGGCGAAAGTCTGAATTCCTTAAAAGGTTGAAAGTTAGTGTCATACTTTGGTATGTGCTGTTGACTCTTCAGCTCTGATAGATGCTTGGTGTCTGTCTGTACTGCTGTAAATACATGACGGGTTTGGTGAAGTATGATTTGGAGTATTACTGCTGTTTCACAGAAAGCTGAAAAAAGGAGCTAAAATACATGCATGATAAGACTTAAAATCAGTGTGCATAGACAACTCTGTCAAGTCTAAATTATTCTAATATAAGTATGACATGAGCTGGAATCAGAATGTAACTACTTCTGTAATGGAAAAAACCCTGACATTGAAACGCGGTTTAGAACTGTGACGGCTTAGGGTGAATTGCCAAATGTGAAAAAGCAGTAGAATTGTTATGGGTATCAGCAGTAGCATGTGTATCTTTTTTGGTATATGCATCAATTAATTCTTTCTCAAGTATTTCATGTTATTTTTACAAGACCAAGAAAAGAGGAGACTGAACTTGGAAGGAACCGTTGTATTGGAGGAGGGGAGGTCAAGTGGAAGAGAAATCTATTCATGTACACTGTCACTTAAAGTAACTCAAAAAATGAATTTATACATGAAGACCATATTTATTTACTGGTAATATCTCTTGGAAATCCAAATATACACAACTTTATAAAGAAGATGAGGTTTTATTTTCAGTTGCTGTCAATCTGTTGTAGTAAGCTTAGATCCAGCTTTTAGGATCTGTTCTTTAGAATTTGTAACAAAGATCTAAATGGTATTTCAAAGCAAGGACAATGGTGTTGAGTAGACTTGAAATACTTTAACTTCTTGTGCCTCAGTCTTAACACATTCCAGACTGATATTTGGCTTTTGGGAACAGCATTGGGATTGTAATGTTTACTTGGTCTGTGATCCAGTACAGCTCCCCCGAAGTTCTTCTCTGCTATATTGCTCTTTAGATGGCTAATTCTCTATGTGTAGTGTTTTGTTTTGTGATTTTTTTCCCTATTGCTTTAGTTATTTCTTTTCAGACTTACAGCTTTTTCTTCGCTTTCAATTGGAGAGGCTTTGATCATTTCAGCTTTAGAATCTCTGACTTCCTATGCTCATGTGAATCCTCTCCTCCATACTCCTTGCAACTCTTGCCCTTCACTTTGGTGGTATTTTTGGGTTCTTGAAGGAGGCCTCTGTTTGATCACCCAAATTAATAATGAAAATACTAAGCAAAACTTGCTGCAGGAGAAGTTCTAGCTGAACCAGCCTGAAACGCCTTCTGTTTTTTTATACTGAGCCACTGTGTTAGTTCTCTGAAAGCAAATTTTCTAATAGTTATGCTGATATACAGTGATTATTTTGGATGTAGTCTCCAGATTGTGTTGAATGGTGTCGGAAGTGTTGGTTATGTAAACTACACCTGCTGTTTCACTAAGATACTTATCCAAGAGAGTGTTATGTCAGTTTGATGTGGCTTCCTGACTGTTATATCTTTCTCCTCTAACTTAAATTGATTTTTTTTAATCTCTTTTCTCTTTCACCAGGATCATATCCAAATCTTTCTAATCATCAGAATTACATTGTTTTACCATTTCTTAAGTAATTTCCCACTCCTTCACTGCTGTGAAAGGACATGGACCCTGTTTTGTATTGCTCTGAGATAAACTAGTGTTTTACTAGTTCTCAAAGCAAATCATTAATAGCTTATAAGTTTAGGCTAGTTATTTATATACTCTAGCACACATAATTGTAAATAGCTGGATAAAACTGTGTTTTTCAAATTTAAAGATCAAAGGCATCAAGGACAATTCAAAGACCAAGGATGTCAAAGATTACAAGGGCATGTAGAGATAGAGCAAGGGGGAATGGTTTTAAGCTGACAGAAGGAAGATTTAGGTTACATATTAGGAAAAAAGTCTTCACTGAAGGTGGTGAAGCACTGGAACAGGTTGCACAAAGAGGCTGTAGATGTTGTTCAAGGCCAGGTTGGACAGAACTTTGAGCAACCTGGTCTAGTGGAAGGTGTTCCTGCCTGTGGCAAGGGGTTTGGAATTTAAAGTATCTTTAAGGTACCTTCTAACCCAAACCATTCTGCAATCAGATTTATCTTTTTTACAGGAGAATATATTTTGGTTGTTACTTTTGCTAACTTTCTTGTTTCTTCCTTATGGAGCCATTAGTATCAGGGTCCTTCATCCCAACCAGATTCTAAACTGGCTGGCAAAGCTATGTGCCACCACGTTTAGTTGTCTCTGTAGAGACAACTGATGAGATGGCCTGTGTGAGATTGAGAATTGATGTAGGCTGTCCAAGTCAGGATGCTGTTGAAAAGCCACCTCACTGAACCTGAAAGCAGTGTTGGCATATTCAAAACTGAAAAGATAACGCTCCTCATCTTTTGTTGTGAGTGTGATTTGTAGCCCACCACCCCCAAAGCTATCTTGGAGAGCTTTGCTGGACTGGTATTTCACTCAGGAAGACTTGGGTAGAGTAACCAATCCCATGTTGTTATTGCTAACCACCTACTTGCATGTATGGTGTTTTTCTGCATTCCTATCTGGACAAGGCTAGGACTGACTTAAAGGTCTTCTTGCCTGAGTCAGAGCAGTATAAAAGAGTGCAGAGAAGGAGGTTCTTGGCTTGCAAAGATAGAAAAAGCCAGACAAATGAGTGGCCTATGCAACTATTTTTATTGTTCTATATTTGTCATTTGAGCAGACCTCCTATAAGTTCAGCAATATGAAGTATTGCTAGGTATCTGATTAATGTACTTGGTAATATAGATCTTGGGACTGCCTGGCTGATAGGTCTCCTCCCTGTGATGACTGGAATCACTTAGTCAAGGACCATGGTTCAAAATTATCTGTTGAAATAGCTGTAACACAGCTACATGTGCTGAAAGCTGAAGTCATGGTGGCTGGAGACTGTCCAGAGATCTGTCATGGCTCTTTTCCTGAATGGTTTGACAAATTTCTTCTATGAAGTACTTGAACCAGCACTGCACATCCTTTGCTAGTGCTGCCAATTATACTGCTCAAACAGCATGCAAACCCTGGCTCCAAGAAGGTATTGTATCTCTTCCTTTATTTAATTCCCTGTAAAGGCTACACTGGTAAAACCAAGACAGTAAAAAGCAACGGAAGGCAAACAGATGTAAATTCAATCTGGTTTAGTATATTTTTCCATGTAGGTTTTCTGATAACTTCTGTTTAATCTGTTTTTTGTCTGGGAAGGCATTCTAAGTGGAAAACAAGTAGAAAATAATTCCAAATGGCTGGAGGACTGAATATGTAGTTGTGCAGCAGAGTTTTACACAAGTTTGCCCTTTTTTAACCAGAAAGAAAATTTGAGAATATTTGCTAAAAATAAAAATTACAAGACCTAACCCAACAGAATTATGTTACTGAACTCACAGAAATATTACACTTTATGAGTGAAGATTGATTTATTTTTTTTCCATGCTATTCGTGTTCTTTTCCTCATCATTAGTTAAATTAATCTCACTTGTGAACAGCTATTGAAATAATAAATCCTGCTGCTTGAATTGTAGTCATAGTTGTTCTGTTTTCTTGACTTAAAAAGCAAACCTGAAAACCTCAGCTGTTAATGCTACCAAAGGATGAAGTACATCCAGCTTACACCATTGAACTGCAAATGGTGAGAAAAACTGAGTAAAACATGTTTGAGTTTGGTCTACATGTTAATTCGCTGCATGCTTTTAAGGTGGAGTCCCCTTTGGAAGGGGTGGTCATGGCTTCTCCCATCTGCTGATTTCATGGTTATTTGAAGGTCTTTCACCCTTGAGAAAGGAGGGGTGTGTGAATTCTGAACTCCAGTGCACAGCATGTGTGCTTGTATTGCCTTGTTAAGGACAAGGGGCATCTCTTTGGTGTCTTTCTTAGTTCAGCTAATCAGATTATTTCATGGAGGGGTGCTGCAGGACGAGTTCTGATGCATATGGGTAAGAATGTCCCACACAGTATGAAACTGTACAGTTCTTGAAACTGTTGTTAACGTTCTGCTTAAGATCCTTTTACTACTTCAAAAAAACCCTTTTCGGAGTGACTGCATGATGAATGATGGTAGCTGCCCACAGCTGCATGCCCTTTCCTTCCCTGCTGAACAGGAGGCAGGGTTGGTCCTTAATTTGCTGAGGTTCTCAGCCTGGCATAGCAGGGCAAGTCTACATTGGTGATAGTTTGCTTTAAATGCCATTATTTAAACGTTAGTGCTGTCTTGACTCATCCGTCAGAGCTGGGACTTGCAGTGTAGGAGAAAAACCCAGTGTTCTGTTCAGTTTAATCTGCAGTTTAGATGAGTAGCTTTAGCAGTGCCATCCCTTGGAAATTAGGGATTTCCACTGTTAGTGGAAATTTCCACTGTTAGTGGAATTAGTAAATTCCACTGTTTTACTGTGGAAATGCTGTCCCAGTTTTCTTTTTGTGAAAGACTTTCAGCTTGGACAGATTTCACACTTTCAGTTTGGGTTTACTGTTCTGGCAGCTGATTTTGCTGAAGTACCCTGATTTTGCTTCATTCACTGTTTCGCAGCACTGGCTGGACTTTGCAGGGTCTGGTTGGGCACCTGAGCTTACCTCAGGATGTGGCTGCAGGGCCTGAGTGTGTCTTCTCACATCACTTACCTCTGAGATACCAGTCTCTGAGAGCTGTGGGTCTTCAAAATGAGAGTGCAGAGACAATCTGTTCGGTACTCACAGCGCTGTCTGTGCTGGCATCCAGAGCAGAGGGAGGCAGGAAATGATTGTGATTCAGATACCAGAGGCTGAAGGACTGAAAGGAAGGAGAGGGCTCTAGGCTGGGAGACAGAGCTGGCTCTCGGAGGGGAGGAAGGGAAGGCTGTAGGGGAAAGAAGAGGAAGGAGGGAACAGGACAGGGAAAGGTGGGAGGAGCTGATTATAATCAACAAGGAGGAATGAGTAATAAAAGAAGGTTCTGAGGATAGGGAAAATGCAGCTAGTCCTTTAAAAAGTCCTGGATAGCTTGAACCAAGTGCTGCTGTTTGATAATGCTGAGATTTTAGTGGAAGGTGTTTTTTCAGGAATATTGTTCTCCAACTCACTGGCTCTCCAGGTCTTGAACTAGTTAATGCTGAACAAGAATATTGGATCTATTTTGTTTAGTTTTGTCTCTATTATCCCAGCTGCTGCATCTTTGAAAAGAGATATCCTGTGCCCTTCTTCAAATGCCTGAGTTATTTCCAAGAGGAGCTGTCTTTCTGTAAGTAGAGGTCTTTTCTGTGAACATAAAACTCATGATCTGAATTAGCTGAATGCATTAATAGGAATGTGGGTGTGCAGAGAAGTCTGAACAGTTTAAAAGCTGGATGTATTTAGTGCATAATGTGGTTTTCATGATTCATAATTGAGAATAATGATCGATGCTTAGGGGAAGCTTTATTTTTTTGCTTTTGGTCATTTGAAATGAATAGTATACTTCTATTATAAGCTTAGACATTGATAGTAAAACCAGTACTTTTCTCTGTCAACATTTGTGGAAAAACAAGTCTCTGGAGACTTCTGAATGTTTTATTTCGTGATGAGAATAGTAAATCTGTCCTGTGTAGTGTCTGGGTGCACTGTCTTATATCCCAACATTATTAATTGATTTTTATTCTTTACAGCTGTGTTTTGGGATTAAGCACTGGAATGAAAGCCAAAAGCCCACTTTGGATTGTGAGAACATATTGGAGGAGAGTTAAGGGATTGATTTATTTTTCTGGTTCAGAAATTTTGAGCAGGAGGAAAAGGGAGGGACTTCAGCTGCCTGCTTAAGTTGGTTTGCCAGCAGCCTCAGAACCTGATACATCAGCACAGGAGTATGGCTAATAGGATCTGTGCAAATACCTAAGTGTATGAAGATGAAGATAGTCACCCAATGAGATCTTCATTTGCACTTAGATCCATTATTTACATTGGATTGTGGAAGTAGGGCTTTTCTGGAATTGCTGAAGAATTGTGCTTTTGCTTCTTTAGACACGAATATTGTGAAGGCCAGTCTTTAAAACTCCTCATTTCTGGAAATACTGATCTTTACACTCTGGATGCATTGTATATGTTAATCAGTTCCTTAAACATTCTGTTTTGTCTTCATTCTGAAAGTCGTAGTATAAAGCCAGCAGTAGGCAATGGCTACTGAGATGGTGTTTGCATGATGTGGTACAGTGTGAATGAAGGACTGTGCATGCTTGTAACAAAGCTTGCTTTGGCTTGAATAATAGGACTTGTGTGAGATTTCTCAATTTAGAAACACATTTCAGGGGAATAAACAGCTTCACAAATAGTTAAGCAATAGGAATATGTGGGCTAAGTTGAGCTAGATGTATTTGCCCTCACAAGGAGACATTCCTTTGAGTGCTTTAATGTAGGCTAATTTTACTTTAGTTAAGCTGTAAGTTTTACATATATATATATATGTTCAATTTTGCTTTTTCTTCTCCAACTTGGCATGGACATGATCTTAAAATCTTTAAGATACAGTGAAGTTTATTGAAAATGTCTAAGCTGAAGTTATGGCTGCTGGTTTGGCATTACAGGTAAGCAATGCCCTGAAAATTTGAAGTCTTGTTTTTCTTCCTCTTCTCTTTTCTCTTCCTCTCCTAGTTCTCACACTTAACCATAAGTTGATCTGCTGCATCATCTCAGCAAAAAGACTGCTCTAGGTTTTGTTGCTGGGTTAGCTTTCTTCTGGTTTGGAAACTGAATGCATCTGTAATGCAAGGAGATGACTGCAGGCCAGAAACAGAGAATGGAGGAGATGGCAAGATTCAGTCTCCCTGTTCTGGCAGGAGCAGGATGTCAGCTGGGCTGAAGCCATTATGTTAAACTGCAGCCCTGGGTTTGGCGTGGGCCCCCAGCTCTGTCCCTGTGGGCCTCATAGATGTCAATATCTGTTTTGTCCCTAACACAGTCTAGTTAGATCAATGGGGTGGCATTGAGACGGCTCGAGACTATAGATACATACAATCGACATTGTTTTGCAGTGCAGAAAAATATGAGTCTAAGAGAATACAGCTGTGTGTTTCCCATTGTAAAATAATTCTCAGAAGTCCTGTGCTGCAGCACATTTTAGGAGACTGTCTGGTTGAAAACTGAATTCTCTGGCCACTAAAAGTTAAGACTGTGTGTAATACCATTATTATATTCTTTTTTGTGGGGTTTGTGATGTAGGTATCTCCTGTATCCCCAGCTGCTGTATGCTCATGCATGTCTTCCTGTTAGGACCCCATTGTGGTCTCTGGAAAATAATATGGCCTTTATTTGATAAAACAACAATTCCTTTACCATACGATGGGCCTACTGAGGTCATGCAGTATGCATTGGAGGTGGGTTTTCCCTCTTTCCTCTTCAATCCTTAGTTTTCTTCCTGAAGCCAAAAAAATGATGCTGAGATGAGGGGAGGAGAAGACAATTAGGGCCAAAGTCTGGAAGGGGGCAGTTGGATTAGACAGAACCAGAGCTGCTTCAGCTGGAATTACAGGGATCAGGGAGGGAGAGAGAGTGAAGGGATGCAGAAAGCTGTTTGGCTTGTTGGTTTGTAGGGGATTGGATGGCTGGGATTTGTCATAGAATCACAGTATAGTTTGAATTGGAATGGTTTTGGGCAAGACAAACATCCCTGCTTTTCCCTCCTCTACGGTGTGAGAGGGAGGGCGGGTTTGACTGAGAAGGAACTGTGGTGGTAAGGGATTGATGTTGTGCTGCTTCTTATTTGGGTTTAAACTTCTGTGGTTGTGTACTGTTTGTTCCTACCTTTCACTAACAGCTTCTACCCAGTTGCGTTTTTATACGTGTGCTAATGTTTGGAAAGAATTGTGTGAATGAGTTTTTCTTTAGCTAAATGAATAATGGCTCTTCTTTATACTGTTTTTCATATAGAAAAACACCAGAAGAGTACGTATTTGTCTTGCACTGGAACAGGCCCTTGTATTAATCTATTAATAGGGAAGGTTTTTGCTTATAATAATGTAAAAACCAAATAATTGAACTAAATTGAGCAGTTCTTGCAGCACCTCTATTTGAAAACTGCATCCAGGTCGCCTAGAGAACAGTATAAGGAATAAGACTTGCATCTCTGAAAACCAGAATTACTTCGCAGACTACTCAAAACCGGGGAAAAATAGAAATTGGACTGTACTACATATCCTTTGAGAGGGAGCTGGCCTGTGGTTATGAAAGCAGGTGTATGAATTTAGTAGTAGTGTCATAAAAATGCCATCTGTGACCTCTGTTATGTTCTACATAATTCAGTTTTTTTAAATTCTCATCAGGCATTTGATACATGGAATGAATGGCAGATATGTTTACTGCGTAAACCTCTGTGGTAAATCCAGCAGCTGATAACAAGATTATTGAAACCTGGTTCTCAGATGTAAAAGTATAGGGAGTAATTTACGTGAAGGAACTTTAACTAGGAGATGATTTGACAAAAAGTTTGGTTTCAGTGAATCCAACAAAAACTACAGAGCTGCCTTTTTTCTTCCACCAGCTTTATCTAAATACTCTGTACTTGTACCAAAACTATTTCGATTTCACAAATATGATTGTTATGCCTGCAATTTCATCTAATTATCCAGTGTTACTTTGAGTTTGTAAAAATGGCACTGAATTTATTTGTTGAAGTTCAGTCTTACGAACTTGAAGACACCGAAGGAGTAGGCTGGCCAGTGACTGGGGAAATCACCACCAAGAGTGCAAAGTATGGAGTAACCGGAGGGCCGCTAAGAGCATATGCTGTTGAATTTCAGTAGAATAACTGGGGGCATAAGGAACTAAGCGAATTATTTGATGGGTTAGCAGCAAGGTCATCTGGAGCAGTTTAGAAAAGCAAAGTCAGCCAACAGCTTGTTAACTTGATGGTTTACATCCCAGAGTTTACTTAAAGAAACCATTGAAGAACATGTATTGCTTTCCTATGGTTTACTGGTGTTCGTTCTCAGGTTGTGCTATGTGAACCAGCAGTGGAATTCAGCGTGTCAGTCATCTGTAGACCAAAGTATTTTGAATAACCATGCAGTTGACCCATAGTATAGGACTAATTCAATGTACCTTACAAGATGCTGAACAAAATAATCAGAAACAAAGAAAATGGAAAACCTGAAGGTCAACTTGGAAGAATCTGATAGTCTTGGTGGTCTCTAGACCAGGCAGGATGACAGTTAGTCTCTCTGACTTCTCATCAGTGGGGCTGCCCCCATTTAACTTTAGTCATTAACCTCCTTCCTTATTTATGTTTTTGCCTCATGTTGCATAGAGCCTGTTCTCTGTGTGCCTGTGGTGCTCTGGTTGTAGAAGGTGTGGAGGGTTGTGGATGCACTCCTATCCCAACCGCGTGCATCTCTTCTAAGCTTTTCAAAGCTCTGCATTTAGACGTGTGTGTCTGATTAATGGGGCTAAGGATATTGCATTGGGGCTTCATGGAAGGATTGTCTTGAAAGAAGGCAGGTAGTTTTTCATGAGCTGGTGCTGACTACCTGTTTTCTCCCAGAAACAGAAACTGCCTTGCATATAAAGGCAGGGTCCAAGATCCAGGAGGGATATTTTTCTTTCATATTGGTATGAATCACAAATATTAGTAATTCTGCTTTCCAGTTAGTGTTAGCTGAGACATCAAATATATGTAACATATACTTAAAGTTGCTGTGTGTTTAAGAACATATAAACAAGCTTATTCCAATGGCGATGTATTTACAGATGTAGCAACTTGAAAGTTTTTCTGTAACAAACAGTATACAAACACACATCTGACAAAGAGCCAGTGCAAACACCAGGGTAAAGTTTATTTGGGCAAGATTTTTTTCTGTCAGCCTCCTGTTAGGATTTGAAACTTAAAAAAAAAAAGCATTGGAGTAATCTGCTTTACCCATCATTAAATTTCAGTGCTTACAACCATGTTTAACATATGGAAGGCTTGGGTATGATAGGTTTACATCAAACCCTCAAAGCAGCGTTCGTAAGAACATTTGTGCTTAGAGGCAGCGATTCAAATTGTTACAGAAAAAGAAAGCAGCTTCAGCATTATTATGATAGTCAACTTTATAGTGATTCCTGAATTTAACTGGATATAAGCAAATACTCCAGCTGTATGTATATTTTCTTCTTTTTTAACCACTGTAAAATACTTTCTTTTTTATAAAGGTCTGCTGGCTGTCAGTGTCTTTCAGATGCCTGTCAGTGTATCACCACAGCTCTTTTCATGTGTCCACATTAAAATTTACTGTATCCATAGGGAAAATATTTTAATTGGAGAACTTCCTTTTAAATTTTTATGGGTGAAAACGTACCTGTGAATTGCACCCTACTTAACAACAACAAATGCAATAACATATAGGCTTAATCAGAAATGTGGACTTAATTCTCCTGGGCATTCAGTCACAATATTTATATTCTACTGTGCTATAAAAACATGCAGAATTTACCTTTTGTGGCTAATACAAGCTTGAGAAACAATAAGAACTTCCATATGCAATTTTTATAGCAGTTTCTGCATAATCCATAACAGTGCACTTTATCTTAGAGTATGTCTCCAGTAGGTGCAAGAGGATGACCTTAGAAAGCTTTAAAAAAAACCCAGCAGGGACAAGCCACAGTGACTTGTATATTAAATAGGAGATTTATACATGAGGCTGGACTTGCATTTTATTAGTTTGTTATTGCCTTATGAATATTTTCTTTTTAGTACTCTTAAGCATTGTCTTTAAGAGCATGCTGCAGATTTTGTCTTTCTCCCTTTTGCAGGTGTTTATTTTCCTTGATTAGATCAAAAGGGCTTTCTTGTGTCCTCAGTAACTTGAGAACTGTTAAACCTCATCTCCTCCTCTGTTTTCTAGCTCTTTTGATGAATTGTCTATTGCTTTGCTTCTCTTGACATCCTCAAGAGAGAGAGCAGGAGGTAAAGATGCTGTAAGTGGGGTAATACTCTCAGAACTTGACTACAGTGAAATGTGTCACCGGGGATGTACAGTGGCAGTTTGAAAATCCTTGTTATGGGTGAGAGTGTAGTCTGCTATCTGAAAGGAGCCTGGGTTCAGGGGCAGTCTGTGATGATTGCAGGTCTCTATTTTCTCTGCACCAGATTGCCTGAAATGTGCAATCTCAGCTTTTGCTTTTTCTCAGTAGTCCCCTTTTTATGGGTTTCATTAACATTTTCTGTTATGGATGCATTAAGCTTGTTTGCTTTCTATTTTTAAACTCACTGGAAGAACTGGAAAAATAAAGAGTTCATAATTTCAGAAATGCAGAATTTTCAGACCTGTTTTTCTAATATCCTCCAACAGATCAATATTTAATGCAGGTATATTTAGATTGTTATAGAAATCTGTAGGTGACCAGCTGATTTTTGCATAGTATTTTATCCAGCTTGTTTAGGTGCCCAGTTAATTGTGTGTCCATGCTGTGAACTGTGAAATCATAAATCCACTGTAGATAATACAGGACTGTCTAATGTTTCTTTTCCCACAGTTTAGAAAAAATA
>JBCJKH010036279.1:0-15106 GCA_039877255.1 Loriculus beryllinus
CTCATGTTCTGCCAGTGAGGAGGGGCACAAGAAGCCAGGAGGGAGCACAGCCAGGGCAGCTGACCTGAACTAGCCAGTATTCCATATCATGGAACATCATGCTCAATATAGAAACTGGGGGGAGTTAGCTGGGAGCCATCGGTCACTACTTGGGAACAGGCTGGGCATTGGTCAGTGGGTGGTGAGGAGTTGTTTTGTACATCACTTAGGTTTTTCCTGTTTTCCTTGGGTTTTATTCTTCTTTCTTGCACACTCATTTTCATTATTATTGTTGTTATTATTATAATTATTATATTTTGCTTTATTTCAAATATTAAACTGTTCTTACCTCAACCCATGGGCTTTACCTTTTTCCAGTTCTTCTCATCCCACTGGAAAATGGGGGCATGGAGTGAGTGAGCAGCTGCGTGGTGCTTACTTGTCATCAGGGGTTAAACCATGACATATGGGTGTCAAAATACCTAGGTTAACTGAAAGTGCCTGAGGCAGTTCTGTATACCCAACTATTCTGTGTCTTTTACAGTATAAAGCGGAACAGTAACATTCTTTAAAACTTTCATCATGAAGTTATCAGGCCTCTTGTAAGTGTTACCTAGGAGATCCACCCATCACCAGAGTGCTGGATGAATAGCAGCACAAGCTTGCTTGTGATTAGACCAGGGAAGCTGGAGCAAGTTTGTGCAGCTCATTTTCATCACTTAGTCCTATGCATGTCAGAAGAGGACATTTTCAGGACGTGTCACAGGTTGGGTTCCTATCGGCTCTGTCCTCGGCACCTTTAGTCAGGGCTCCGAATTAGAGCCAGCATGAGTGCAGTGATGGCTTCTACTTATCTGAAGACCTTTCTGTGCTGAGTTGCACAGGACTGGCAGGGAGCACTGGCTGTGAATGGGCTGGTGTGTCTACATGGCAAAGTACAGTGCGGGAGTACAGCTGTAGTCTTGGAAGCAGGGTAGCTGTGCTCCAAACATCCGCTAATTAGCCCGGGCACTGTACCACACTGACGTGGCGAGGCGGCTTCCTGTACCTGAGGTGGCTCCTGTAGCCTCGCACAGTGTTGTAATTATGTGGTGTAGACTTACCTAACTTGTTTTGCAGGAGCTACCAAACAGTTATCAGACAATGATTTTGGCTGCTATTGACCTGGGTTAGATTTGACCTGATAAGTGTGAGCTGACAAGTTCCATATCCCATTTCCAGAGGCTTTGCATTCTTTGATGTACAGTGTAATAGTTATAATGTATTGATTTGATTACCATACTGAGCCTTTTATTAAAAGTGACAAACCTTTTGAGAGTTGTGGGATTTAATGTTCTTGACTTTCAGGGTAGCTTGTTTCTTCTGCATTTGTAATAACTGGCAGATCTCCTTAATACATTTAATAAGAAAAAAAAACCCAAACATATTTCCATTGAAATGAATACCTCAGGAATGAATTCTGTTTTAGTAGGAAATGTTCCAAGCTGTCTGTGTTTTTATTTTGATCACCGTATGAGTCCTTCCGTATATTTTACTGTGTTTTCACTTACTTGCAGTGCCATATAACAGAGCCATATATAGGTATGAGTGCTTTTCTGTTCCTGAGTCTCTGCAAGTGCATGTGCACTTGTCCATGAATGTGCACATGCAGAGCCCTCTGACCTCTGAGCTATGTGCAGTAAGATCGGTAAAATCCTGATGGGCTTTTTTATTAAAGTACTTCTTTATTTTCTTCATGATGTAGTACAATTTATTAATCCAACATATCTTTGATACTCCGATTTGTTGGCACTCCAGGCTAGTATTAAAATGTCATCCAGTAAGATTAAAAAATTACATTTTCTAGCTTTTCTTTTTCCCTTGTAGGCTAGACTTCTAGAAAAGTTGGTTTCTCATGACCTTATTTAATTTAAAAGAGTTGTTGTACTTATGGACATGTCAGTACTGGAAATCAAGGATGCCGAGTGCTTATTGCTGCCTGTCGGATACATCTGTCCATCTCTACATGTTACATGTTTGTAACAGCTCCATCAGTCATGTCACAACCCTTACCTGGCCATTTACAAGCTATATGCCATTCCAAACAAAAGATTGAACAATTTAATAACTGTAGAGTAACTACATAATTACTTCAGTGTTAAGAATAACAGCATGATGCTCTCAGATGCTGTCAAAAAAAGGATAGTAGTAGTTATCCATATAATGTACTAAACAGATCTGAGCATTCTCCAAAGGAATGAATGCTTCCCTGCTTCCCACCTGCCTCCACTCCCTTGCAATTCCCACCCCAAAATGAAGAAGTTGTTGAAGAGATCTGTCTGTGCTAATAGGTTCACCACTATCAGTTTCCTTTCTGGTAGTCTAACATCTATCTTCAGCTGGTTGGTGAGTTAGCCTGGCAAAATGGAGTCTAACTTCATTTGTATGTACAGAAGTACATACATATATCTGCCTTTCAAGCTCTGGGTATCATTTGTAGAAAGCAAATAGTAGGATGTTGGTCCAATCCTGGGATAACATCTGCTAAGGAAAAAAGAGTAGCTGGTTGGTGTTAAAGGCGAATGTAGCACAGGTTGTTCTGTACACAGAGAAGACACTTGAAAAGGGTTTTATAGACAAGGCATATCCCTATTTTGTTGCAAGCACATGTCCATAATAGTGGAGTTCCAACTATGGTTTATGGGTAACTTGTAAAGATGTGATTTGTCTGGCAAAATTAACTGCATTTGAGCTGTCCTCCAAGGTGTATTTCATGGTCAGTAGAGAGAAAATGCATTTCTATCAGGAAAGTCATATGATCTCTCTGTCACATGCTGCATCTCAATGTTAGAGATAACCTGGAAAGCTCTATTTATTTTGTTCTGTATGGAGAAGGATATTATTTAAATTGGTTCCTGTTGCTACATCATGTATAGGAAAGCACAGTTTTATGCAGAAGACTTGGAGAGGGGTGGAATGTGATAAGTGGACTTTGAGTTTAGGGATAAAATGTAAAGGAAATAAATATCCATGCAGTAAGATTCAAGGACATTGTAGGCTCGGGAGATAGCCTTGTTGACATTGCTTGCTTTAGACAGATCATCAGTTCTTTCCTTTAAGGTTGCCAGGTGTTTTGCTTACAAGATGAATGATGATATGCTTGCAGGTGCCCACCTTCCTCTGTCTTATGCAGAAAGGAGTCCAGTTGACAATCAGACTGAGCCTGACTAAAAGTGAAATGAGTTGGCCTTACTCACGTGGATTCTACTGTTTTGGGGAGTTGCTTTTCATGACAGTCATGCAGCTCAGTGGTATCCACCATGTGCTTCTTTTTACTAAACAGTCCGGAAGACCAGACAGTAGTTGGTTACCAAAGGTGTTTGGGATTCTTTTGAGGCTGGGACATAGTGTGATACTTGCTCAAGGTTCAGTGATACTGGTTTACAGAGTTACCGCCACACAGCTGTTCCTCGTTTCTCCCTCAACTGAGACACAGAGTGTCAGAGAGCTCCCATTTAATGTTAGCATGAAGAAAACCAGATTAATTTAAGCCAACTTTTTACCTGGGTTTGACATTACACTAAAAGAAACTGCATTTCCTTGAGGCATGAACAAAGAAACTTGTGTCTGTCTGCAAAATATCATTTTAACTTCTTACAGTCTTTTATTTGATGACTAGCCAATGATTGTATTGGCTATTAAATAGTCTATATTTCACTGAGGCTTGGAAAGTAGTCCATACCAAGAAAGCCATGAATAGTCACTTGGATTGGACTTTGCAAGGGAGAGATCCAGACAGTTGTCTTTTTTATTCCTGTTGGTAGGTAGGATTTAAAACGTATTGCTCATAGTTGATCTCTGGTAATGTGAGAGTAAAAATAATTGATGAAATAGAGCTTTATCACCTAAGGGAGCACTTAGTTAAATATTCTTGGCAGAACCTCAAAAGATTTTTGGCATGATGGAGGGAAGGACAATTAAGATAGCATTATACTGTACCTGCTGTAAGAGAGGTATTCTTTGGGGGAGGGTGCAAAAGCCTTGGGTAAATGTTCTCTACATAGCGCTGACACTTACTTGGGTGCTACTAAAGCAGTGTGGCTCTGTTCTCAGAAAAACACCTGGGAGCATAAACGACTTACAGTTTGCTCTGCAAACTGGGCATGCTCTGGAAGCTAGGAAGGTAGATGGAGCTATGATGCCAGCAGATTGAACACTTGCCTTGTTTCGTTAGTATAATTGCATTTGCTTTTCAGATGAAAGTATTTCCTCCCTAGTAATAGTATGACAAGTCCGAAACTGTGATTGAGTGTAGAATTGAGGGCTGTATGCTGGAAACCAGGTGTTTTGTTTGATGAATAGTTGATGTGGTTTTCTTGTTTTGTTGCCTATTGGGAGTAAGAGGGAGATTTATTTTGGGTTACTGGTTGTCTTTTTGTTTTGTAACACTAAGAATCTTTTTAATTTAAAAGGATAGAGTTTCATGGTACTATGGCATTAGTCCAATATTTGTTGAACAGCTGTCAGCCTTACGGCTGCCTGTTCTTCCATACAATGTCTTTTTTTGTTGTATAGGTGATGTTAAGTCAGATACTAACACTACTTAGTCTTTCTCACAAAAACTACTTTTTTGACATTTGTCACAGTATCAGTCAGTCCTGGTGCACTGGGTCAAAGCACTCTGGTGTTAGCAGTAGGCAGAATACTCTGAATCAGGATACATTAATGAGGACAAAAGTAGCAACTTACCCTTTTCAGCAGTCCATTAGCACTCTTGACTGATTAGCTCAAAAGGCAATCATAGTTCCAGGGAAATGAGTAAGCAACCAGTCAGGCCAGACCGTGAGTCATCATTGCACCCGCCTGGCCATGGGGGCTCACCATGAGCCTGCTGCCCTTTCGAGAGTGTAGCTGACCAGCTGATGGAAGTAATCCTTCCCTCCAAGGATCCTGAGGCATCCTGTGATATGCCATGTGTGCTTTACTCCTGTGCCAAGCAGGAATAAGTCAAGTGAAGGGGGGCCACCAAGGTTGTGAACAGGGGCTGAGGAGCTGGCTGTGATCTTTTTGATGGTTTTGGACTACCTAAAAGGAGATTATAGGGAAGCTGGACCCAAGTTTACTCAAAGGTGTATATTGTAAAGTCCACAGGCAATCAGTGGAGCAAGAGAAAAATCAGATTAAATAGAGTTTTTCATACCGAGGGTAGTTTAACACCAGAACCATGCCCAGAAAGTCTATGGCACATCTACCCTAAGGATGGAAAGCTCGCCTGACCAAACACCCTAAATTAATCTAGCATTGATGTGAACCCTGCTGTAAACAGGCATTTGGACTAGATGACCTTGAGAGGTACTTATTCATGATTCAATAAACTGTATGTTTAAGTGGGTTCTCAGAGTTCAGTAACCTCATAATTAATCCAAATTGGTATTTACCTGTAATGTTTTAATTGCACTGTTTTCTTAAAGAACTTTGGCCGTTCTAAGCTTGATAGCTTCTTCATTAGATTTGGAGATCAATATTTTTCTTTGCATTCATAGAAAATAAAAACTAAATTTTCAGAATGTGAGACTAGAACTGTGACTGGTGCAGGTTTGGGCTTTGGATTTAGGTTTTGATGGTCAGGATGACGAGGGAATAGTTCCGTGTCTTTCCAGGATGTTTGTTATTGCAATAACACAGATGATAAAATGTATTAGACAAATATATTAAGTTTCTCAGGCTCTAGACAGAATAACTAGGCAGCATAACTTTATTTCTTACTAGCGTCTTGTATCTCAGGTGCCATTATCTACTCACAGATACACAGTACCTACTACATTATCTACTTTTTCTCAGGGGTCTCTGGTGTTCTTTCTGACAGAAATGACAAGCTACATATAATAATAATAATTTTAAAAAGCGTATTGCTTTTGGGGTTCTTTTTTTTGTTGCTTGTTTCCCTAGCAAGTAGTATTGAAAAGCACTGCTTGAGTAATCTAGAAACTCGCAGACATGCTTGCAAGAAAGACTACACTGTCATGGGTTTGTCCTCCTTCAGGAGGTAGGTAGTCTTGCCACTTCCAAGTTTCCCCTTCACTTTTCCTCAGAGACTTCATTCTTTAATGCCTGATGTTTCTTAAAGTGAACATTGAGATTTTGTTTTTTCTGTCATTAGACTGGCCTACCTTAAGGAAAAGTTCAGACACTTCCAAGGATAGGATCTAAGGGGTCAATTATAAATTAAAGGCAGGGGCACGAGAGATATTTTCCTGACTTGCTTCATCATTTTCACTGATGGAGTCTGCAGAAGCAGAACAGTCTGGTGCTTGTAATATTTGGAGATGGCTCTGTGTTTTCTGAGCTCATTATGGAAAGGAGCCAGTGGGAGAGCTGGAGAATTGAACAGGCTGCCCACATGTTTAGAATGGTCTGGGAAGCTGCTTCAGGTTCTTATTTCCTATTCCTTACCCACAAAAGGAGGTAAAGGAGAAAGTTCTACAGTTTTGTTTTTGTTTTTTTTTTTTTTCTTTTTTTGGGGTGGGGTGTGGATTTGGGAAGATAAATGAATGAAAAATGGAAAAATTAGAGAGGGATGGGAAGAATCTGCCCTTTTCCTGCTCCTTCACTTACTGGTGTTAGATAGAGCATTTGAGGAAGAAAATTCCATGTTTGGATTTTCAAATACTTGAATTTCAACTGTGCCGTTGGCCTCAGAAGCTTGCAAGGAAGTCCAAAAGAAACAGGCTTCCACTCCAAAGAGGTTTAGCTTGCATCATGTAGGCTCCTTCGCTTGTAGAGTCATATTTAGTGATGTAATGAAAAAAATGTGGAAGTGGTGTCTTTCACATCTTGCTCTTAACCAACTTCAGGTCTGGACAAAGGAATTGAAGAACTTTTTCTAGCCTGTCTTTGTCACTGTGTAGATGAAATTAAAAAGCATTCAGCTTCATCTTATTTTGGTCTGTAAATTCTCAATAAATTCTCTTTTGCCCCTTTCCCCCCAAACCAGAGAGGGGAGAAAAATGTTGACTTTGGAAAGTATGACCTCTCCTCACAAGAGAGGCAGTGATGAACAGTTGGCTCCTTTGGGTTCTTCTCTGGGTTTTGGTTTTTGGTGGTTAAGTATTTTGTTTGTTTGTTTTTATTTTGTTGTGGTGGTGGTGGTGGTTGTTATTGAGTTTTTTATTTTATTGTTACTAGGCTTTTTTCCCTCCCACCAGTACAAGCTGATTCTCTGGGAAAACCTCAAAACAGTCTTTTGAAGATATTGCGATAGCAGCTCTGCAGTACTCACCTACCTACTGCAGCCTCTCCTGTGGGTCTGATGCAGAGAAATTAAATGCTAAGTATTTTCAGAATGGAGAAATTTTCCTGCCTTTAGGAATTTCCATGTTTTTCTACTGAATTCATAATTATCATGAGACAAGACCTTTTGTTTCTTTTACAAAGTACTGTCATTGTGCCTCATAAGGAAATAATGCCGGGTGGCCTCTCCTGATCAAGTTGGCAGGTTTTTTATATTGTCGAATTCACTGCAACTTGCATTAAAATGTGCAATCTGACTGTGTTGACCCAGATGTGACTTCTGTGCCATCACCCTGCCCAGAGCAGCAGTCAAAAGATATTGCTTATGTTATTTTTACTGCTTCAAACTGCCCAAAGCAGAGTGGAAAGCAAGCTGGAGCTGTAAATAACATAGCAAAAGGCAAGATATTTGTTCACCATTCCTATTCTCTGCTTGCTAGAATTTGGCCCAAAGGGGGATGGAGGAGCGACAGGCAGGACAGGTTTCTGCCTGGTATCTCCACTGCCTTTGCACACATTTCATGAAGAGACACAGGGGCTTTTGCCATGGCTTCAGCCATGAGAGGGGAGTTGGTGGCAGCAGTGAGTTCAAAACCAGGCCTTTCTCCTTCTCCTTATGGTCATTTTTCCCTGTCCTCCCATGAAGTGCCACAGCTCAGATGAAGTGGCCTTTCTCCTCATGGTTGTTGGCTTCCTGGGGGGAACATGTCAAAGAGCCACTTTAAGAAGCTCCTGCCTGTTCCCTACGCTCTTTGCCTGGAGCTCTCTGTCTTCTGTCCAGCTCTAGCATTTCTCCTCATTTCCTTATTCCTGGGGGGGGGGAACACACGACACAACTGGTATTTAAACATGAGTCACTATTACGTGTAGAAAAGGAGAAAGCAATTGTGTTTTGGAATTTATAAGTCTTCCTTAGTCAGGTATCTACAAGGTGATCATATTATGTTAGTGCAGTAAACACGTTTGATATCTCCTTCTGTCCAAAAAGCAAGTATGACTCTCACTGTGACACTGGTCTTTTTCATATGCATTTTCTGATTGCTGAATCTGACCTCTTTAATTCCTGATACTACTTGAAGTTCTGCCCACCCCTTTGATGGTTTTTGAGTGGAGTTTTTGGGACCTGTCAACTTTAGTAGACCCCAATGGCTCTAGCACCCTCTGCATCAGAGAAGCTGTGACTGTGCAGCAGAGTTGTCATGCCCATGGCATCAAGTAGGAGCTCTGTTTTCAGCAGCTCAGGAGGGATAATGGCTTGCAACCTGAGGGAGTGGTAGGCTAGAGCTAGCACCAGTAGTGGGGTGTCTCACTGAGTCTCATTTGCTGAGGAAGAGTTCGATTTGGTTTGGAACATTGATGTTCCTGTATTTACAGTCTAAAGTGAAACCGCAAAATTGTATGTAGCTTAATTTAACTGTTTTGTTTTGGACTGAGGAGAGTGAGTTAAAAAAGGAAAAATGGCAGCTTA
Source organism: Loriculus beryllinus (assembly GCA_039877255.1). Lineage (NCBI taxonomy): Eukaryota > Metazoa > Chordata > Aves > Psittaciformes > Psittacidae > Loriculus > Loriculus beryllinus. The sequence goes on from JBCJKH010036279.1 coordinate 8,717, forward strand.
ATTTTTTGGTAGAATTTAAATTTTTAGGCAAAGGTAATTCTGGGCAATAGAGCGCATGTAACCAAAGATCCGTGTTTCTGAAGAAGCCTAGGTTTTTTAAAAACATGATTATAGTAAGCATATGTTTTCTGCTAAATGTGCAGTAGTAGATACAATTAGTCTCTGAAACCCAGTACAGAGTAAAAGCTAATTTGAACTCAACACCAGGAGCTTTATATGGTTTCAAAAAAAACTCCCCACCCCTACACTCCCCCCCCAAAAAAAAACCAAACCAACCAACCAAACAATACCCCTCCTCCCCAAAAAAGGTGCTTATATGGGATATAAAAATGTTAATATTTTAATAAAGCAGATTTCTTCGTGTTGACCAGGTCACTAGAGCTACTGTAAGCAGTAGGACCGTTGTAGGAAAGTTTTATGTTTCAATATAAAGATCCTCTTTGTAATTAGTTATTTTGATATTTTGCAGCTTTCCTGCCTGGAACGTGGAATCAGTAAATATTCAGCTTTACAGACTTGTTTGCTAGAGGAAGAAAATATTTAAAAATTAACTCGGAATAAGGGAGAAAGTCTGAGGGCTTAAATAGCAAATTGACATTGAGATCTCCCATGTTTTTACAGTCCCTATGAACTCAACTAATTGCTGCTGTACCAATTGGACTGCAAATGTTCATTCCCTCTGTCTTTCCCTGACCTGAGCACAAGCATCAACATCCTCCATTGAATTAGACATCTGATAAAGTAGCAGTTTAAAATGCAAGTGCCTATTTATCCTTCAGCAGGCTTCACTGTAATGTTGTTTCTCACCTTTTTCCTTTCCTACAAAATGAAGTAAATTACTTAGAAGCACAAAGAACTAAATAACATTGCATGTCAAAAAACCCATCTAGAAGAACAGTATCGAAAACTCAAGTTTAGAAATTATTAGGTAAGGAGTAAGGTCTCAGGAAAATAGATAGTTAGCAAAACAATATTGGTCTTAAATGAAGAATACGTTTAGAAACCAGGAGAGATGTTTAACCTTTTTTCTTTTCTTCTTAAAGACAGTGTGTGGCTACCTGTGCTTATGATTGAAGGGTTGGTTTCTTCTTTCAGGTAGAGACTGATGTTTCTGCTGAATCAGATAAATGGAAGCTGTCTTGTGTAACTGAAAAAAAAAATAAATCTGAGCCTAAAATGTTTTTTTGATTATACTTTAACAAGACACAATTTCTGAGCCTGTTCACACTGGATGATTTAACTTGCTGCATCTTTTAAATATTCATGAAACTTGAAGCAGAAATGAAGACAGGTCTCACTTTTCTGACTGTATGCCTCCACTGAAAAACATTGTAAAAGCATTTATTGAGCTGTCAGAAATAAAGAGAAGGCTAAAATTATGATAGCCTGCATGAGCTTAACTACCCTATATCCCATTATCCCATTCATGTTCACTTTCTCTCATAAGCCTTTAAAAAATAACATACATCTCCTATGCATCTCTGTTCTTTTCCTTGACCCAGTCACTACTGGGTGTAAAACTGCTCTGTACTGAGGGAAGCAGTGTGCTCTTAGATTACTTTTTTGAGGATGCCAGAATGTGTTTTGAGAATGAGTCAGGAGATTGCAGAAGGAAAAAATTCAGGGTTAACATAGGTGAATGATACCCTAGAGCACTGACTTTTTGTTCAGTACTAGGCAATTTGTTTAAAATCCAGATTCGTATGAGTGAGTTCCTGTTTTTATGACTGCTCGACTCCTTATCTTATTTACAGAATGCTTCCAGAGATCAATGGGAACTGTTTTGAATGTGGAAATTATTGTACAATATGAAGAATTCTCAGAAATAGGCCTCTGTTTTCTCATACTGTACCTTTCAAATTAGTAGATGTATTTGACCTGACAGTCTTTGTCTTACTGCTCTCTTCTTAAGGAAGTCTTATTCAAATAAGTATTTCTGAAGCTTGCAGGTACTATGGTGATGAGTGTTAAAAGCTCCTAGAAAAAAGATATGGAGAATTTCCATAGCTTGGAGTTAAGAAATTTTAGTGCTATATATACTGAAGAAAATGCAGCCTCATCGTTCAGATGTGTTTGTGGGCAGCACCTATTCTGCATGCCAAAGGAGACAGGACTCTGCAGTGAAATATTTTGTGGCCATTTTATTAAGCTGCTTGCTGCCTAATAGAATACAGAGTGAAGTAAAATTGGACTTTTGAGTTAAAGATCTCCCCAAGGATTTCATTCTTAGGTGAACCAGTAACCCAGAAGGACTGGATTTCTGATTGCCTCCTGGCCACGACAGTGTCACATCGCCTAGCCCATGTTTCAAATGTGTGTGTGTTCTGTGGGGTGGATGCTTTGGCACATTTCTTCCAAGTCTCTCTGTCTTTGATGCATCATACAAGTCTTTCCCCTGGCTCAAATTTCTCATCTATCTTCATAGGCCCCAGCCTGTTCTCACCATTAAGAAGTTCACTGAAATGTTTTATTGAAGACCCTAGTCCTTTCTCTGTCCTGTTGTCTTCTCTGTACCACGGGCTCCCCATCTCTTTCATTCTATCAGTTCCCACTGTGACTTGGCTAATCCCAGCACTTTGTTGAGTCCCATCATGGGTATCAAACTTCTGTGTCCCTATTCATTGATACTGCAGATTTCTCATAAGGATCGTTCTGCTTTCTTTCCAGTTCCCCATGACCTTATCACTTTCAGTCACTTGTGGTGGACATAGCATGCTCTGGAGCTAAGCCACTCAGGCTTTTTTCCTGGCAGTGACTCTCAGCTTTACAGCAGAAGATAATGGAACTTTTTACCCCTCTGTTTCCTTATTTTGCCAAAGAGATAAGGCTGTTCAGTCTCCTTCTCAAAAGTATTTAAAAATCTGTGAAGAAGCAGTTCATCAGTCTGTAAGCACAAAGTACTACTGTTAATGAATGAAATGAGATAGAACTGGAGTTCATGATGGTAGGCTGAGGCAAACACTCAGGCAGTTTTCCATAAAGGTGCAGGGAGTCTTTCAAGACATCTCAGTGCTGAGCATCACTGCAGAAATCTAACACTTCTTTTCTGAAGTGTTGGCACCTCAAACTAAACATCTTAGGCTTTAAGGAAGTCAGTTCAACCTTGGTTTGTTGTCTCCCATCATTTGTTTTCCTCACTGGAAGATGCAGAACTGTGCGTTCCCAGCCCGGCAGAACCTGTGCAAGCTGCCATCTGCCTCTGCAGCCATCTGCTCCCCTGAGCTTGTTGCAGCCAGAGACTGTACATGCCCTTTCTGATGTCAGAGGCATAGCAACAGGAAGATTATTTATCCTAATACCAGGGTAGCATTTCTCTGGGGGAGCAGGAGGGGACGGTGAAGGTTTCCTAGTTTCCATTCTTCTATGGCTTTTTGATACTTGCAGCGTTTGGGAGCAGTCTGCCTGCAGTTTGGCTGCCTTGCATACTGCATGGAGAAGACCTTGTAGCAGAGACAGAAGGTGTTGCATATGCAAGGTTTTGTTCTTTTTTTTTCTTGCTGGCATGTCTTTAATTTTAAATTTAACAGCTCTTACTTTTCCAATGTATCAGCAAGATTCTTTGACACCTGGCTCTGTAACTGCCCTTGATTACATGGCAATGATTATTCAGAAGAGTTGCATGAGGCCATGCGCCTGATTTCAGCAGGTCTTTATTTTTATCTTGATAAATAATATATAGGTAAACTTTGGAGATATATGTAAATAGGTAATAGTGCACACCCACAATTTCTTAGGTTTATCTTTAGCTTAGTGTGTGTGTGTATATAAATCATCTATAAAATGCAAGCTTCTTGAAGAATCTCGTCAAAAGCACTGCTAGGCAGTTTTTTTGCTGGAAAAGTTAAATGTTTGGAGCGTAGAGTCTCATGCATGGTTCTCATGGGCCTATTTTTAGTTTCTCTTAGGGGAAGAATGGCAAAAAATAGACTAGGGCCGTGACTTTGGATTTAGTGCACATAATGTTTATAGGTTAGTTGACAGGATCGTGTGTGCGTGTATGTGCCACAGGACTTTAGTGCTACACTTCCTGTACATTCATTAACAGGACTCCCGGCAGAGCTACTGTAGTTTCAGTGCTCATAATAACTAATTTTAACATGCCGCTATGAAGTGCGTCATAGCTCTGAAGTGCTATTTTCAGCCTTGATTAGGGATTGCTGACCTGAAAGATCTGTATTTCTCCGGTGAGAGGCATTCTTGAATTCAGAAATGTCTCTCTGGATTTGCCCAGACTGCTTTGTTCCTCCATCCCTCTCCGCTTCTACAGAAGCTGCAGATGGGGGATGCACAGGGTTTTGTTGCACTTATGCAGATAGTGTATTTATAGCCTACAAGTAGCAGTGCTACATCTTTAGCCGTACATAATTTTGACCAAAGAAAGTTATTTAAAAGTCTTTTGGCATATTTTGCTGCTTTGGTTATGGCTTTCACCTTCTTCTGCCCTTACTGATTTTCTAAGTTTGGTTTGGTGTGACGGGCTCAGTTTGAAAGATTAGTATTTGGAAAGTTAGTTGCAGTTTTCATATGGCTATATGACTTCAAGACTTGGAGCTCTTAAAGCACACTGATGCGAATTTTCAAATCATGGCTGTATAGCAATCAGGTGAGATACAGAGACATAGAAATCTTTTATCTGAAAAATACTCCAAAAAACTAACACATTTAAATGCTGACAATTTTAGCAAATAAAATCTTGTTGCTATTAAACTTTCCATGGAAGTACCTACCTCGTATTTTCCAAGATACTTTCCATTGCAATTGTTGCCTTACCAAATAAAATGTCCTGCTTGTTAGTGACTTGCTAGCATTCAAAAAAAAAAGTGATCATCTGAGCAAGGCTCGCCTTTCCATGGACTCCACACTTGGACAGTTTGAAACCTTTAAAAGGATGGGGTAATACTGAAGTAAAAAGCTTCCTGTCCTCCAGAGTCAGACAGAAAGGAAAGCAAATGCCCTGTGCAAAGTGGAGCAAGAACTGGAAGTGTTTCAAGAGTGCCCGCTCCCTTTTCAGTTTTACACCTTCTGAATACCAGCTCTTAAAACCGGAAGTCCTTGAAATGTTGTCTCAACTGGAAATGAACAATTAAAAGATCCACCTTTTGTTGTTCATCACTTATTGGGTGAATACATGGCAGCTTTGCTGCCTACAGTGCACAGATTCTCTGGCATGGCTCTGAATCGGGTGTGCCGGACTGGATTGTTCAACACTCAGTCCATTGGCCATTAAATCAGCAAATTATTCCAGCAGCAAAAAGAGCAAATTTCTACCTTGCCCTCATTTTTCCACCCATCTCTGTCGTTCTCTGTTTGTAGGAAAAGGAGTAAGGAGGAAAGGCAAATATTTCACTGCCTTCAGCATTGCAGGCAGATGGAAGACACTCGCTGATCCCTCCAGTCACAGCTTCAGATTTAGTCCTTTGCCTTTTATTTTTCACTGTAGTGATTGTTTCTTTCTTCTCAATGATTCCGGCACCATAATAATGCACAGATTTGAAAAGCCATTTTCTCTACAGTTAGTGAATACCCATTCAAATATGAAGCAAAACTAAAACCGCTATGGAGAGCCAGATTAGGGTGATAAATTGTGAGAGTAGGATAGCAGTTTTTCTTTTGAAAACCTGACTTCATCAGGCAGCTAGCTCCATTTCTCCTCAGATAAATGCATACACTCGCTGCATCGCGTGCGTGTCTTTCATCTGTATTTTAGAAACGCATGAAATATTTGAAATAGGTTGCAAAAACTAATGGCTGGCCTGTTATAACTGCAGAGTTAGTGCAAATAATGAGGTGCGGAACAAGAGTAAGGGGAATAAAATCTTTCAGCAGTCTTCATCTAAATATGTGTATTTAATTTCCCCTCTTCTCTCTCTAAGTGTAAAAACAGCAGTAAGGCCTCAGAGCCCTTTGGGGCAGAACAGCAAGTTAGAAAGCCCAGCTTTCAACGCGCCAGTGAGGAGACAAAATCACATTGCTCTGAGCCTGATGTGCTGTTTCCTCTCACCCCCCTCCTCTCCCCTCCGCCAACCTACATTTCTTGGCTCCTGGCAGCTCCAAGGCTGTTGGGGTTGTGACGTAAACGACTCACAGCGAGTGACCCCCGTGGCAAACCTGTAAAACATTATACAGCATGAATAAGAAGTCTCTTATTAGGTCTGCAGCTGGCGAGATGCAGACATATGGCAGCAAGGATGTTTTGGAAGAAAGGCACGGCTTGACAAAGAAACCAGTCTCCCAATAAAGGTTTATACTGGCACTTTCTTGTGTTTATAATACCATATGCCAGGGGCATGGCCTCTTTTTTCATCATATTGTTGTTTAACTTCTTTTTAAACCTAATCAGTGCATAGGTTGAGGAGTCTGAGAAGCAGAAACTTGATATCAATATTCTTT